>VZRF01011301.1:933401-1139338 GCA_013396875.1 Vireo altiloquus | reverse complement strand
GGGGCGGGGGTGCCGGCGGGGAACGGGGGCGGCCCCGGCCCGAGGGGAGGGCGCGGGGTGGCGGCGCCTCGGCCGCTCGACGCCCGGGTTGCCGGGCCCTCCGCTCTGCGGCGCGGCCGTGACGGGAGGTCTTGAGGGTGGCGGTGGCAGCAATCCCCCCAGATCCCAGCTGGAGCGGGATCAGTTGCTTTCAGGGCTTGGGAAAGGGAAAGCAACCCGTCTGCCCAGGGGGTGGGCACGGGCTGAGCTGGAGGCAGCAGCAGCAGGGATTTTTTTTTTTTATGTTTTGGGATGTGGAGATCCATAGGTGGAGGTAACGAGGGAGTAGGAGGTTTGATTTTTTTTTTCCTATTCTTTTTACCCTGTGAAATTTAACAGATCACCTGTCTCAGATCTTGAGAGCGAAGTAAACTTGAGAAAGCTTAGGAGGACAGTCTGTTTACTTGTTTCCTGAGTGGCAGTAGGAATTTCTTCTCCTTTTGTTTTCTTGCTGCTATGCTGTTACAGGTGTTTCTTCCAAACTGAGATGTATGAAGAGGTGTTGTCATTTACTGCTTACGTTCTGTCTTTCACAAGTCCTGTGTCTGGTGGATTTACGTGGATTAAGTGTGACATTTGTTTTGCTACTTCTTTACTTATCTAGTTTCTTTATTGAGGGTTTGGTTCCAGAGATGGTGAATTGACAACTGCTGTTTAGTCTGAAGTCTTAATATTCTTTCAGCTGTGATGCAAGGGACCAGCAAGTGTTCTAATATGTTAATGCTTGCACTGTGCCTCGGGAAGGATGAGGTACATAGGGCTCCAGGAAAGTACATCCCCAAAGCACTTGTCCCATCAGGTGCTGTTGACAGCTGTTGGAGGACTTTACTTGATTTCTTTCTTTCTACTGTTCAAATAACTTGAATTGATTTTGTCCTGTAGTGTCTTTTTGCAATATTGTAGCATCTCATATCACTTGATTTTAAAGTTGGCATTTGAACTTTTGTCCTAGAATGAATTATTCTGGAATTCAGTAGTATGTAAGAAGTCCACTTGGTTAGTCCTCACTGTGTAGGCTTGGGAAATTTGATCTCAGATGGTGTTTTTTATTTCAGATATTTTTGCTTCCATTTTGAAGCACTGAATTCTGCCCTTTGCCACTGAATTTTCATGTTAATTTACAGTGTGGACTAAATGCTTGTTTTGTTTCAAAGTGGCCCTGTGGCCCTTTTATGCATCTTGTTCATCTCAAACTTTGGATTGTCCTACATGAAAAGTGTGTTGGGGTTGTTTTGGGTTTTTTTTAAAGTTAGTGTGTCTAGACAGATTTGAGTGTTACCAAAGTCCAAAAGAAGAAAGTGATTAAAGAATTTTAAAAAATGCGTATGTGCTTGATGTTAAATAAAGAACATCATGGATGGAATACACACTGATAGGACTTAAAATTTCTGCTCTGTACTTGAGAGATACTGCAGTTTGCTTTCTTTAGAAGGCCTGATTGCAGCTGATTTGGTGCTTAACTTGTTTTGATTCTCTTAACTTTGGTAGGCCTTGATTTGTTTTGTTTTGTTTTTTTTTACCCCTGGAAATTTGGAAATAGAGTACTGGAAGATACTTTAATGTGTGAAGTATTTGCACTTCACCTTGTCCCTGTATCAGTCCTGTGGCCACCTGCAGTGAAGGGCTGTAGAGTGCAGGTATGGTGACATCCACATGAATGGTGCAGGACTGCCCACTGTGCCTGAGCTTACAGGAGAGCATGGAAGGCTGTAAGTAACTGTGCTTGTGTCACAAGTCTGTCCTTGGAGCCGAAGCAGGTATTTTTGCTGACCATTAGAAATGGTCCTGCTAAGACTCCTGGTGGTGATGAGCTAACATACCAGTATGGTGCCACAGCAAGCTGTGCAATGAGGGAAGAACTGGACAAGTTGTGGCTGTCAAAACATAACCTAGAGCAGAAGTGCTGGCTGTGCTAGGGACCATTTGGACTATTTCCCTTCCCTAAGAGAAGTCATCTCAGCTGGCCTCTGGCCAGCTGAAAAGTTATGTTCTCTCTAGATATGCTGTGTAGGTAAAGATACTTCCCTTTCAAACAAAAAAATTTTTAATTTCAGCTATGTTTGTTACAATACTTTTTTTTTACTGTGGTTGAATGTTAGGGTCAACATCTTCCCTGGTGGATTTTCTGGGCTGAGACTGAGTTGTGTGGAAACCATGCCCCATTGTAGCTGCTACCATGCTTGGAGCCTTTGCCAGTGTACCAGGACAGAGCTTTGCCAGAATTCTGGCTTTCTTTTAACACTTTTGGAGTTCATTTGTGAAGATCAAAAGTTACCAGTGTATTGAGCAATGCAAGTCTTGCCTCCCCAAATCCAGGCGGAGATTCATTTGGCACTCTCAGGTGTTAACCTTCATTTTTCAGATAAGGAAGGTGTGCAGCTGTATAAGTGGTTTATACAACTGTGGCATTCATGTGTATGAAAATGAAGTAATTATGCGTGCCAGATTCCATTAAACAAAGGGTGGCCTGCTATGTCTCCTTTCCACTAAATTAGGCCAATATGCAATAGTAGCTTTTACTGACTAGATGTGTAGTAGCTACAAATCTCTAGCTCCTGGCACTGGGAGCTGTGCTGAGGATTGAGACCACTGAAGTGCCATAAATTTCAGAACTGGTCTCAAAGACCAGGGCTGGGAAAGTTTGAATGAAAACTAAGATATGTTATTTTTTGACAGCAAATTGATTGACCGTTGG
Organism: Vireo altiloquus; assembly: GCA_013396875.1. Lineage (NCBI taxonomy): Eukaryota > Metazoa > Chordata > Aves > Passeriformes > Vireonidae > Vireo > Vireo altiloquus. The sequence continues at coordinate 1,136,604 of VZRF01011301.1, read as the reverse complement.
AACGAGCTGTTCTGAAGGTACTGGGGAGCCTCCATTCTTCATGCTGCAATTCAAGGCCAGAAATTTTTCTGAAAGATGTTCAAGCCTTGGGCTCGACTAAGGAAATGAAAACTTTAGGGCCAACTTTACATGAGGTTGAGACAGGACGGTCTGATGGGCTTTGTGAATTCAAGTTTAATGTGTCTACGCTGCTAGAGCCAAGATGACTTCTCCATTCTCTGCAAAGTTCCACGTCATCTCAGGTGTCTCTGTCCTGGTCTGAGTACGTGGTTTGCTGAGAGGCTGAGCTGAACAACAGCTCCCAGTGGCTTATGTCACTCCTGCTTCTGCCAGTGTGGGCCCATCCTCTTCTTTGAGCTTTGATAATTCATCCGGCCTGGCTCTGAGCTAATTCGTCTCACTAAACCAGCCGGAAACTATCTTGTTTTAATTGTGTTTTATTCTGGTTGTGTTAATCCTTTTATAGGTTCCTGTGGTTGAATCCAGGGCCAGACGAGCTCAGGAACTGGTGTAACGTAATCAGCAGGAGAGTAAGACTGAGAGGGAAGGACAGGCCTGCCTCCTTTTGGCCTCCCAGAACTATGGGCTTGGTTAACCTCATTTTGTGTAGTTCCACACTGTGCGTTTTCTAACGGCTCTCTGGCAGAGGCAGGAGGCTGGACTAGAGGATTTTTGGTCTGATCCTGTGCAACTGTTCTTTTCCTTAATAGCAAATCTGTTCTTCCTCTTCAGCTTTTGCTGTATGTGTCCCTGCTATTGCTTCTTTGTTTTAATTTTTGTTCTTTCCTTTCTCTGCATTTCTTCTAAGTGACCAGTCCTTTGCTGTGTGGAACTTCTTCAGACTCCAGCTTAGACCCGTTTGCTCATCTGCAGTTACTCTTGGAGAAGGTTTAAAAATACACAGCAAAGCCTGTCTTAGGAGACCAGTCAAGGAGCTGACGAAAGTGGGTTGCCTAGCAGAGGTGGCCTAATAAAATTGGAGTGGAATTGTACTGTGCATCTTTGGGACGGCTTCTGGGTGGTCTGTTCAGACAAGTTCGTGTCCTGCTGGTGTGGAGTCTCATGTGGGTTTCACTGTGTTGTCAAGTGAACTGAGATGTGTTTGTTTCCCAGCCTTGTAGGGTGCCATAGCTCCAGCAAGTGCTTCCCTAAGTAATCAGCGCCTCCGGCCTCGCACATTGTGATCTCACAAGCCATCGCGTCTGTGATGTCACAATGGAAGAGATTCTGGTGCTCTGACATGTGTGGTCGTGCCTTTGACAAATCAGCCAAGGAACCCAGCGGCAAGAATGAGCTCAAGAAATGGGAGAGACCTTCCTTAACCCAAGAGTGCCCTCCATCCTTTAGTCAGCCTTTTCTGTGTTCACTTATCTCTTCCATAATGATCATACAGAGGGAAACCAGTACCTGTATAGGGTGAATTATTTTTTTCAATTGACCTACCAAGATGCATGTTTCTCCCAGATGAGTAGTTGCCCACCTTTCCTCCTGTAACCCTCATTCTTTTCTGTTGTTCCCCTCACTTGTATTGCTTCTAATTTTAGACTGTAAGTTCTTGAGAACAGGGACCTCCTCATCTGCAGTGGGAAGAGCCTGGGTGTGATTGTGGAGTGCTGTAAAAACAAAATGATGGATGCCAAGTTGTATCTGAGCTGAGTAATGATGGGGCAGCATATAGACATGCCATGACATTACAAATTTTCCAAAACACAGGAGTGGTTGTTTAGCAGTGCTGGAGACAAGCCCAGCCAAACATGAAGGGAGTGCAGCCATGAAGTGTACTGTTCTCATGTTCAAGCAACAATACTATGAGGTTAACAAATTAAAGAAGCAAATTTACCTGTCTAAAATTGTGTTACTTTTATTAAACAGTTCTAAAAGCTTTGTCTTTTGTTACTTGTTTTACTTTCTGTTGTTTTTTTGTTTTTTTTTTTTTTTTTGCGAGTTTGAATGGTGAGAGTGGATAAGCTGGTCTTGTTCATAGTCTCTTGTTTCCTGCCTCATAGGCTAGCCAGGCGCTGTCATTTTTGGACTGTAGTTCATCTAATGAAATATTTAGGTTAGGTTAAGGTTGATTTAAAAAACCTCTGAGTTATCTCTATTGTTCTTCAGTTTTATCCTCACACAAATGAAATATGGCCTCACATTTGACCTCTGAGTATGCATTTGAACAGCTACCAAAATTGAAGTCCTGCATTTTTTGTTACTGTGTTCCAGGTGTTGGTAAATGTATGCAATTTTGTTCTACAGAAAGCATCTCTATTACCTTTTTTCTTCCATAATTTAATAAAATAGACAAACCTGACTTACATTTTTGATTGGTTGTGGTTGCTCTAGCCTTGAGTTCAGTTTTCTTTTGGAGGCCAGGAGTCACAGCTGTCCCTACCCAGGCTTAGCATAATTAATAAACTGAAACATTTTACTCTAAGGGCTTGCTTGCTTTTATTTTTAATTTTCAGTTTGTCTTATAGTTTAGATTAGTGGGGGAGGTTTCTTGTTTGTTTAATTTGTAATAAACCGGAAGGCTGTCTTGCCATAACAAAGTTATTCAACATGTAAGTGAAGGCTCTCATAAAATGTAATTTCTTGGGTCACCCCTCCAATGTGAAGTCAGGTGTTGTCTTCCTGCCCCTTCCCTACTCAGCTTATCAAACTGGACAGTGAAGGGGAATATTTTGGGCTTAAAGGCAAACTTTAATTTTAATTAGATGTAAAAACTTCATATTTATGTTATGTGCCAGGAGCCATTAAGCTCAAGTTTGTAGGCTAATTTGTCTTGCCATTGATGAATTTGAATCGTCTGGAGCTTGTGTGGTGCACATCTCTCTCTGTGACTTTGGGGCTGCGCTGCAGGCAGGGGACAGCATTTGCACTGCCCTGCTGGCTCTTGTCACTAGCATTCTTCCTGTGGCAGGAGTTCCCTCTCTGGTTCCTTGCCGCTTTGGTTGTCCCTAAGCAACTTCCCCAGTAGGAAGCCTGGCGTGCAACAGCTGCCAGTGCAGATCCTCCGCTTCACACTCAGTGGGGCCCCTGGCAAAGCTGGTGGCTACAGCTGGCACTTGCCTTTCTCTTGGCTTTCCTTACCTACTGGTGATCAAACTGTCGAGCTTTAGTACCGTGTGCTTGGACTGCTAAAGAAGCAAGAGCCATGGTCACCTTGAACTTGTCTTGGTACCTGCAGCTGATGTCCTGAGAATTTTTTTTTTTTTTATTTTTTTTTTTTAAATATAGAGGCTGATTTTAGTCAGTACTATGACATGGGACACATGCTATTATACAGCACAGAACACAAACTTTATCTTCCAGCTGAAACCCACCACATACGGCCATTTCCCATCTTACTGCATGTAGCAAATGTAAAGTGCTGTCACATTTTCCTAGGTCTGTGTACAATCTGTCAAAATAATTCCTGAGGTCCAACCTCAGTTCATGGTCCCATTACATTTCATACGTATCTCTGTGAGGAATTTGAGATGTGTGATATGAAATATTAACCTAGTAGAGTTGACTGCCAGATGTGACAGCTTGCACTGTCTGAGATTATAATCTGATCCTGTGTGTATAAGAAATATATATGTGGTGTTTTATGTAGGTTTGGAAATGGAATCACTGAACATGTGGATTTATATGGCTAGAGCTGGGTTTTTAATTTTTGAAGCTGCATTGCTTACATCATTGTCTGTTGGAAAAAAATACAGGACAATTACGAGTGCTTTGCATTGTCATAGCCATTATATGACTTCTAATAAAGTGTGTTTGCTCACCAGCTATCTTGTGCTCTGAGGCACTCTGACCTTGCCAAAGAGGATGATGTGAGGTCTTCCCAGGGCACCCAGAGCAGTGGCTGGGTAAACATACCGTTAAAGCTTCATTTGGCTGCAGGTGCAGAGTTTGCAGTGGGGTTACCCTTATTTGTATGCTACCTGTGTAGGGAAATCCACTTCCAATACCCCACTCATGCACCTTTGTTTGGGGTACTACTCCCTCTGCTACATGAGAGAGTGGGGAGGGAGGCTGCTTTTAATATGGGGAGCCTGATCCTGTTGCTAGACGTGGACCACTGCAGAAGTTGTTGGTGTAAACAACAGATACTGGCTGTTATTTCCCTCCACTGATGTCGCACGGTACTTGCGTGACACTGATGTGCCATGCCCGGATCTGGCATGGTGCTGCCGTGTGGACATGCCTGAATCCTGCCAAGGTGGCTGGTTTACCTTTGCCATGGACTCAGTGACTCAAGAACCTCTACACCACTGTGTGTAGTGCAACCCAGGCTGAAGATTCATGGGATCCATGTCAGATACCCTGGTCTTGACAGTTAAGATACATTAGAGATCTTGCTGTGGGTGGATAATACATGTTTTATTGCCTGTGTTTGATATAGGGGTTGAAGCCTGCCTGCTTCCCCCACTTCAGCTGTGTATTTTACTGTATGCAGTAGGCTAAGGATCAGGTTTTCCTGCAACTAACTTACAAGCTGCTTTATCCTGAGAGATTATATTTGTTGTGATGGGTGTTTAGATTCATAGTAGTTTGAAGATTTAAAGCACATATACCTTAAATATCTCTTATCTGGCACATGTTAGAAGTAAATATAACTAACTTTATTTGGCTGTAATACATTTATGAATGACAGCCAAAACTGTAGATGGAAAGGCAATAGGTAGAACTGAGCCCTTTCAAAATAAATACCATGTTGGGCTCTTCTTTTTTGGTTTTGCAACTTGAGTTTTCAGTTTTCGAGGTACCTGCTGCCTGGCACGCTGCTTTAATAAAGCAAACAGCTTCAAAACTTGAAAGCCTTAAGGCAGGGGGGATGCATATATCCCATGGAATTGGCAGTGTGGGCACTGGCTCAGTCTTAAACATCTCAACTCCTTTGATTTTTGCCTTTCACTCAAAACCTTGGAAAGGAAAGGTTACCAAATGCATGTTTACTCGAAGCACACAACCTGCTTAGCTGCAATTATCTCCTAATCTGGTCCTTCTGAGTTTCTTTGGTCTCCCAGGTAAATACAGATTTAGCCGTTATTCAAGGCATATTATTTACCCCATTAAGTGTGTATTTTGGCACGTGCATTATTTACCTGACAGACTAACGGATGGGAGAGAGCAAATGCTGTCTTTTGTGCAAACAGTGACTTTGTTCATGAGCAGCAAGTCCCCGTTTTGCCATGGCCATTTTGGCTCCATGTCTCATGGTGGGTGCTTCCATCCCTTCGTGATAGAGCAAAAAGGCAGCACAGGTGTGGGGGTAAAAAGGCAGGTGGGTGGCATGTCATGTGATGGAGTTCTTCCACAGGCAGTGGGACCAACTGTGCAGATAGATTTAAATATCTATGTAGGAAGAAGTGTGTGTATATATACATACACAGTTAGAGGGGGCACGCCTATCCTTGTTCAAGAGGACTGAGTTGGTGCAATTTGCTTGTTTTGCTATCAGTCCCTGTACCTATCCATGCAACACCATGAGCTGGGCTTGAGCTCTCATCCCTATAGATCTATTAACAGCCCTAAGGCTGACCCATCTTGCATAATGACAATCCTGGCAACTTTTTCCTGCAAAGTTTTAGAAGAAAAATAGCAGGAGGGGAAATCCAGGTAGTCTCACATGGATAATACAATTTATTAAATAGTATTTGTTAAATAAAAGCATCAAAAGGTGATGGTTGAGTGAGGTATTTCTTTGGGAGAAAAACTGTAACCTATACAGTCCTGCTTCCATTTTACAGTCCCTGAGTTAGTTGAACTGATACCCTCCTCTGAGAAATATCTGAAGTAAGAAATGGAGTGTAGCACTAAAATAATATCTCTGAGAGCAAATGAGAATTTCCTTGGGGAAGAGCCTTCCAGCCACCTGGATTTGTAATGGAAGTGCAGTGTTTTGGTGCAACTGGCAGGTGTTTCAGGGCCAAGCTGTTTGGATAAGTTGTAGTGTTGGTATGTGTATTGCTGTGTTTAATTTTTACCATGTATCAGAAACTGCATTGTATATGAAAAGATGAAAGGCCTCAGAAATTTCAGCAGGGCTTAGACTGTTTTAGTTGGTTTGTGTTGTGTTCTGCTGTAATGAGGTTCAGCAATGCTGTAATGGGATGTGATCTGGTGCCTGGAGCCATGACTTGTATATCTCATAGTTCTTAATTTAGAGTCATTTGCAGAGGTTAATTTTCAGTTGCCTGTGATTCTGGACACCTTAAGCTCAGTCCAAATGACATCTGTTGTGCTTAGAGCAGGTTACTGTGTTATTTCAGGTTTGTGATGCTGGAACCTCCACTGGGAAGCACAAAGGGAATCCCTGTCAGAGGAGAGTGAACAGACACCAGTAGGGATGAGATCTATGCGTGAATGAGTAACATGAGTCTCTCTTCAGTTTCAGATGCCTCTGGATGTTCAATGATAGCACTTCTCCATACTGGAGCAGCAAAGTTTCCCCAAAACTTACTTTCAAGGGCAAGACAAGCTGTGTCCCTCCTCCTCCCAGCTGGTGTTCTCAAAGGGTTCAGCTCCATCATAAGCAGGAAACTGGCGACCCACGGCTTTGGAGCTTCCATGGCAGCAATGTCATCCTTCCCTCCACAGAGATATCACTACTTCTTAGTGCTGGATTTTGAGGCTACATGTGATAAACCGCAGATTCATCCTCAGGTAAATAGTTAATCCTGTTAATTATCATCTTGCAAGTTGCTGCTGCTCTTCTGAGAGGTAAAAGGAGAAAGCACAGTGCTGGCTCACTAATTTTTTCTGGTTTGTTCTTTTGTTGCTGGTTCTCCAGGGCTCTTGCCAGTCACCTGCTGTCTCAGGAGCAATGCCAGGAATTGGTGGGAATGAATGAAGGAGTCTGATTTCCATCAAGGAAGTGACAATTCATGTGTTATTGAAAACACCTTTAAGTCATGTGTACTTGTCATTTGTCTGAACTGGGAAGGGTCTAAAAGTTTTTGGCTGGAAACTTGCATTAATAGGTGGCAGCCGTGCTTGATTCTGCAAGGAAAAAGGCTGTTGGTAATGAACAGCTCTAGGAAAAGAATATTTTGAATGATGGGAATATGTGCAACATAATGGTATTCCTAAGTAGAGAAGAAAAACAGCTTTTAGATCATTTCAGCAAGATAAATGTCTTGTCTGTGTTCTGACTCTGGAGTGTATTGAGACAGGAAGAGTTCAGCTTCAGAGAGATCTTCCAGTGCTCTACCACTTAAGACATACAGAGATCGAGATGAAGTACAGAGCTTTTCTGCAAACAGTTCTTCCATAGTAGTGTAGAGCAGATTAGTAAAAATATTCTCAGTTGTCAGCAGGATGGTCCTAGGTTTTCAATTGCAAAACTGTACTAAAAAGATAAAACCCGTGATATTAGGTTTGTAGCGAACAAACAGAATTTCTAAGTATAAAGTGAATTCACCCTCCTCTACCAAGCAATTGGTCTGCATGTGTTGCTAATAATACCTGCATTGGGTCATAACAACCTCCTTTTGCTTTGTTTCAACTATATGAAAGGCTGAAGCAGTTTTCCATGTGGTATCTCATTGCTGAAGTGACTCGATGGAGCGTGTTCATTTCCCGGTGCTGCACATATCCTAACACAGGGTTGCTGCAAGTCAGGATCAAACTTGACTCCTGTCTTGCCCAGTAGTGCCTTGGTGGGTGCTGGCTGCCCTTCGTGTTTCTTGAAATCTGGATAGCAAATTCCCTGCTCTTTTGCTGGCTCTTTGTGGGGGGCTGTTGTGTCTCTGCATCCAGTTCTGCTAGCAGGCTCTTAACTGCTCTCCGAGTGAGATGTCAGGCTATTTCCTGCATGCTCCGCCTCGGGTGCACAGACCTGTCAAAGCTGTAAATTGGATCTACCATGTCCCTTTGGATATGGGTTTGGTCTGTGCACATTTTGATGCAAAACCATGATGCATGTGGAGCTAGTTTACAGCTGGCAGTAAAAAGGAACATGAGTGGAATATGATTACTACTGTTTTAAGGAGCTTTGTCCCCAAGTCCTTGCCAGGAAAGTAATGGTCTGGGCCAATGCAGATCTGCTATATATTTTGTTGGTGAGATAGCACCTTTAAGGTGGAGTTGTTCTTCAGTGTTGTTTTTCCAGTCTGCTGTGTTCAGTGCCTGTCTGCATCATATAATGTGTTGAAAGGGCTGTCAGTCCCTCACATCCTCACCAACAAATTAGTTTGATGACTAAAGAAATTACTTTTGCTACATGGGGCTCAATGTAGCTGGAAAGGCTGAAAGTGCCTGCCAAAATTGGGAAGCTCTATAAAAGGAGATTTTAGTTGATTCCTGTACCTACCTCTTACCTCTTTGCTGACCAGCATGGCTTTTGTCCTCTTCACTGCTAAGCTGTATGTCATGGTGAGCAAATGGTGCCATGCATTTCAGCGATATTTCCTGCAAAGTTTTAGTGACAGGATCTTTCATTGCAGGATTGGTAGACGGCTTTTGGAGGTTTGGTCTGAAGTCAGGCCTTGGAGCTAGAAATGGTTTGGTGCTGATCTTCACTGTGATTCTGATAATTTTTCTGCTTTTATTTTAATACCTATAAAATAGAATGAAATTCTATTCAGATACAATGAAATTCAAATGCATTGGGATTTGATGAGAAGGCTGCATGTACAGAGCTAAGCTAAGCTGTGATCCACGTTACTTTTAAGTTGGTAGGCATAGCTGTAAATTTAGCCAGTTCAGCCTAAAAGTCTTGAAAGAGTTCACTTGCCACCATACAGCACATTTTACATTTCTTACTAACTGCTCTTCAAAATATTCTGGCTTCTTACAAGAAGCTATTGAAAGAGCTATCTTTTTATGTACACTAATATGTGTGACTGCTACATCTGCTCCCCTTCCTGTTGTATTTACTCGTGCTCCTCTGTAACTGGCAGCCTTGCTATCTTTATCCCTGGGGAAGTCCTTCATGTTCATTCGTGAGTCCTGAAGACCCCTTCATTTCCATTCCCTTTCACATTGCCCAGTGTCTCTCTGAGGTCTCGTGGTATGGCCTCTGTAATGGGGATCAAGGAGGGTCAAGGACAGTGGTATTCCCCTGGGAAGCCATCTGCATTGTGACTCCAGTGGCTGGGACGGCTGGCTGAGTGCCTTGTGGCTGCTGGCCTGTGCTTTACCACTCATTCCTGGGTCAGCCATCGAGGGTCCTTCATGTTCCCTGCCCTACACCCACAAAGGAACAGGAGCATTCTTGCAGCCCTGACTTCTGACAGCTTTCAGCAGATATGCCACTCCATCAAAGTGCTTATTTATATACACATAGAAATCATTTAGCTTTATTGGTTTTCTGGATGTATTCATGAATAATGGGATCATCCCAGAGAGAAAAGAAGGTGTGGGGGGGTTTAACTGCACAGTCTGTGTCATGTAGTGTTTTAGCCAGCCAAAGGTCATTAGGGGTTGGCAGTAAGAGATGTTTATGGCTGGCCTCTCGCATCTCTTTAAAGCCTACCTTGTGCCTTTGGAATGTGATCTGAAGCCCAGTGGGGTCAGTTGGGGGCTGTCATTCTGTGGAGGTCAGTGGACCCTGAACTGTGGTGGTGTGTTTCATTTTTCAGCTCTGAGTTTTTTCTTTAACTGTCTGGTAAGAGTTTCTAAGTACCTTCTGCTTTTATACACTGTCAGCCCATAGAGCTGGGTACATATGGAGCTTTAGCTTCATGAGAAGATGCATTAATAAGTGGGAGTCTTGCTCTTTTGTCCCTTTGTCCTTGTCGACACCAATGTGTATGGTGGTCAGTGCTTTCAGTGACTGTTTTAAGCAGCTCCACAGACACATCTTTGGCTGCCTGTAACCTTATTTTATTAATGCAGTAAGAAGGTGTGCCTCTTTCAGTCAGAAAGTCTGATCCACTTGCCTTCAACTTCAGCCGAGTGGATGAAAAGAAATGATTTGTCTTAAATATAAAAAGTCTGAAGGTAGAAATCAGATCTGTTCAAAGCTGAATTTGAAATTAGCCTTCTATGTATGATGTTCATCTCTAATCTATTAAAGCTACTTAAATGAAAATCAAATAAAATTCAAGCTCTCTATGTCTACTGCCTGGAAATGTAAAAGAGCATCAGACCTCTGATCTGGTAGGAGGAGCTGTATCTAGGAGTTGCTAAGCTGCTAAATGAGCCTTTGGTAATGATAAAGTTGCCTTTTCTCATGTCAGTTTTTTCAGGTGTTCAGTGTCACAGATTCACTCAAATTTGATAATCGTTTGGGAACTAGAAATTTGCCTCTTTCAAACTCTCTGTAAAGGGAAAGCATATTCAGTCTTCTCTTTGCTGAAAAAGGTTGTGACCAGAAGCAGAAAAATGAATTGTTTACAGACAATGTTTTCTGTGTCCTCATAAACAGTGCTTTTTAAATGCAAAAATATCTTGATTTTTTTTGTTAGTGTATCCTAGATACTTCAAATCTGTTTAGCATGTGTTTAGATTGTTATTTGGGGGGAAGTTTTAATTATAATTGCTGTCAAATGAAACTGGATATACTAATAAGTACAAAACATCACTCGCCATTTCAACATAAAACCATAAACACTGACACTGTGACTAAGCAGATGTTCAGTTACTAATTTATTTTTAAGTGTACAAACAAATCTAGATGATCATAGTACATATTGTGATTTGCAAAAGTGTATTAACAAATAGGAGCCAGTGTTTCTGTAAGATAATATTAAGTAGAAATGCAGGAGAAGGTTATATCGGGTTCAGTCTGCATTTCCTTGAGTGCTACTGTAAAAGACCATTACAGATGTTTTCCCTTGAACATCTATCTTGCGCTTCCAGCTCACAGTCACGGGCAGGTGCAGCTGGAGTGGCTGTGATGATCTGTACAGCTGCCTGTCCTGCTCTATCCACGATCTTGTTCCCCCAACAGGGACAACTGAGTCGTGTGTCTCTGTTCCTGAGGTGCTGTGATTTATAGACTGACCTTGTAATGGGAATGAATGTTGATTTCCACCAAATTTAGGCCATATCGACAGATGTGCAGTCCCTGCGAAGCTCTCTGCGTAGGGTGACAAGGTAGAGGATAGGGAAGCTGCTGTGGGAAGCATAGGTGAAACTACTTTGTAGGAGGAATATGTCCTTGAAATCACAAACTTCCTGCAGGAGGGATTGCTGATCTGCTGGGAAGCAGGCTGCAAGGTACCTTCTGTGTGCTTTCCATGTTTTTCTGTGGAGACTGCATCAAGGCAATCCCAGCTGAAGGCCAAGATGGGAATGCAGGTGTCTCACACAGTAACAGACATTGTCACAATCCTACCCAGAGGCGGATAAAGGATGTGTGTGTGCCTTTGCCTGCCTGTTCTATCTAGACATCCCCACGTAGCAGCTTTCTTCTTGCACCGTTTTTGTGTGGCTGTTAAGCTCAATGCACTAGAAATCACCTGCCAAAACCTTTATTGAGGATGATCATGAGTTGCTGAAAAGTAAAGAAATTCAGGCTTGTTTCCCATGGCAACTTTAACTCATCATAAGTATTACAGTGGAATATTAATCTGCAATTACCTTTGTTCATGCATCTTAGTCTTGGGTGTAGTTTTAATTACCTACTTCTCAATTCAGCTTCTTACAATGCTGTTTCTAGAGGAATGCTGTTAAAAATGCATGTAACATAGCAACTTTTATATATATTTATCATCTATTTGCCAGTTATGGCTGTTACTATGCATTGTTTGTACATCAGAATGCTTTAAGTTCCTAGAGCAGCAGGAAACTGTTCATATAAGAGCCCTTTCAGATGTATTTTCCTGTTTGCATTGAGTTTTTGAACAAACTTCTTTAGGCCTTTTAGCTTTAGAGGGTTACACCGCACCTGGTGTCTCAGACCTGCACTCACTTTGCCTTGGAGACCTCCCTCACTCTCCCAGTAAGTGGGGACAACCTTGCTGTGACCCATATCAATCTGACAGGGTGGGTTATGACTTCAGGCAACAGAATTAGCTGTATTTATTTAAACCCTGATGAGCTAGAAAACATGAACAGTTATTGAACCCAAAGCTCCTGGAGAGCACAACCATGAGACCACCAGGAAAGACATCTGATGTGTGAAAAAAAATTCAAAGCAAATTCTTATTCAAAGATATAAACCCAGCATTATTATAGCAACAAGTCTAAAATACCAAGGCACTCAGGTGGCCAATGGCTGCAGTCCTAACCTGACCTAACCTGCTCAGCTTTTGGCTGGTTATTGACAGGCCGATGAGATGACTACTTTAAAGCAATCAGTCATGTTGCCCTTTCCCTCACAGTGTGCTGAGACCTCACATCAGTTATGCATCCCGGCGTGCAATTCCCCACCTGTGCTGTTTGAACACTGTATCCTTAGCTGTGCAAACATTACACATCGTTTAGGTGACAAGTTGCAAAGTTAAGTAGACTTGTTGTTACAGCAGAAAGTAGTTGAGCAGCAGTCACCCTGAAAAGAAAAGATCCGGGCTAGCTCAGGAATGCGCAAGTCTGTTGGATCGTGTTTAAAGGTTTGTTCGCCTCTCCATAAAGCTGCTGCTGAGGGCTACGTGTGCTGCTGGAAATGCTCCCGTGGTGCATTTCTGAAGTGAAGGGGATGGGTGTCACATTTGTATATTTGCTGTGCCTGTCCTGCCGTGTGTGTGGCCCTGTGCGGTTGTCGATGATTGGTGTGTGCCTGCTGCTCTTTCACAGCCTCTGAGATATGGGGAGTATTTTGCATTGGTCCCAGCATAATGTTTTAAAACCGGGCAGTATTCTTTCATGGCATGACATCCATCTAGTGCTACTTGGGGATGGTGCTCTTCAGGCTGCTGTGGTTCCTGGGAAATGGTGTTTGCTGTGTTAAAGTGGTCTTGTCTTAGCTTTGAACAAAACCTTTCTGATAAAGGAGCAATGCAACCCAACTCTTTCAGTGAGAAGGACACCGGACATGCCTAAATCTTGTGGGCTTTTTCCCCTTTATGCCAAGCTTGCTGTGCAGCCATCCCTGTGTTGTCTTTGTTGGTCTGTGCACTTGTTAGCTGGCAAAATAACTCTTTGTAATGTTATTTAGTTCCTCTCTGTGAGGCAGAAATGCGCTGTCATCAGCAGCTAGTTGTGATGTCTGTAAAACCCTGGGTATTCATTTACATGCACTAATGTGCCCTTTCTACTTATCCCAGATGTTTTAGTGTTGTTGGGAACATTGATCATTTGTCCTGCTCAATATCAGGTGAAGAGGTTGGGTTTTGAAATGATGTGATAATTCTGCAACAGGGACTGCACAGGCTGTTTGTCTGCCATAGAGAGGAGTGGATGTGAAAAAGGATATAGTGTAGTTGCCATCTTGCAGTGGAGAGGTAATACTTGGAAATGTGTGTGTGTGCTGTTTTAACCTGGATTGAGTGCTAAACTTCCCCCAAACTGTCAAGCTTAAATTGTTGTTGTCTGTGTCAGTAGAGATGTTCTGGGTGGTTAAATATATGTCAATAGTGCTTGAAGAAACAAGTTGAAGTGTTGATGTCTGTTGGTCTATATTTCTCATCCCATGTGTGAAAAGAGGAGGGAGATTCTGCCTTATTCTTGATGTCTGTGTCCTGCTGGAAAGATCAAAATAGCTTAGTGGGTTTTGGCAGGGAGAGATGATGCTAGTGGTGAGAGGCAGGAACCAGCCTGAGAGGAAATGATTACTGAAAGTTTTGTTCAGTATGGCAGGGCAAGGGTTGTGAGCCTGCTGTCAAGATTTCAGGTACAATGGCAGGCATGAAAAACTCCCAAGGACCACAGCAGTAAGTTTAGGAGAAAAGTGTCATTTGTGAGACATGGATCCTTCTTTTGTTAGCCCTGTAAGAAGGGACTTGAGCTGATGAAGTACTTCACTTTGAATTCCATACTCTTTAAAAGAAAAAAAAGATACTATTTCAAAAGGGTGAAGAAGAGAATCAGTGAGTGTGACCAGGGGTCTGCAAAATGCAACTGTGAGTGCAGGCTGGATGGCATTGGGGTTATGTTTAGTCCAGTGATGAGAGGTGCATATAAGATGAGGTCTTTGTTGCAAAAATGAGAAAGGCAATGTTCTGGCCTGTGTCTGCTGTGAGTAGGAAAAGCAATTGGGAATTTAAACAACAGCAAGGGAAATTCAGATTAAACATTAGGAAAAACTTTCCAATGATAAGACTAATGAAACAGGAGGATAGAGTGAGTGCCTGGGGAGTGTGTGAGTCTCTCTTATTGGAGTCGGTAAAAACAGCCTAGACAAAGTCACAAATTATTTAGGGGGTGATGATGCTGCCCTCAGGCAGGTGCATGGACTAGATGTCTCTTTTAAAGCTGAAGCTCCTGGAGGCATGTGATTAGATGGGGATTTCAGCTTCTATTAAAGAAAGAGAAATGGTCCCTCACCCTCAGAGTTGTAAGGAAGCACTGGGAAATAAGAGCCATGTTTGATGTCAATGCAGAACCCAAAATGCAAGTCAAAATTTATCTTTGAGGAAATCTGGCCTTTGACATTGGGCTTCAGTGCCTGGGTGTTGGGGGTAGGCAGTAAGATTCACCTGAGAGCAGGAGGAAGAAGAAACATTGGATATTCAATGGTCATGCAGTAGAATTTTTCTTCACATCATCTTGTCCCAGTGTTTCATGATCTTTACATATTCCTGCCAGTTTTCTTGTGTTTTGTTTTTGATGTGTATTTCCTTTCATGCTTTTCTGGGATATAGTAGTTGTTTTAAAATGTATTGAATTGTTAGGTGTGTGTATATGTGTATTTTAAGCTGGTAGTGATGGAAAGAATGAATTTGGAGGTCAACTGCTTCCCCAAAGACTTTTTGACAGGTTTAGTCAGTACACAAGAGTAACTTAGCCAGGACTGAGGCGCTGAGAGGCTCTGCACTGTGTGTGCAGGCAGACATCCTTTGGAAAGCCAGCACAGCCCTGATTCAGCAGAAGTCCTGCTGTTCTGCACTGGAGAGGTGTTGCCTTTATGGTACTTGTTTTGGTTAGTTTAATAAAAATTTAGAAGTGAAGAAAAGACCTATGAGGTCATCTTGGTTACTGTCCCTGAGGGCCAGTGCAAGGCTGCTCACGTGGAAATGGCTTTAGTTAAAATAATAATTAAGGCAGAGGATGGAAACTGGGGAGGCAGATCTGCTAGGCTAATGCTATCCTTACCATGTCCCTTTTCGATTTTAATTGCCTTGGAAAAAAAAAAGAAAATCACAAGGCTTTAAAAGCTCTGATTCTTTCTGCTCTTCAACCCCCCCCACACCCTGTCCCCGATCTTGGAGGCATCAACTCTCATCTGTCAAAGTGTAAATCAGCAATTAAAACACAAACAGCGAAATGCCAAAGATGACCCGAAGCACAAAGCAACTGACAAACAAGTCCGGACAAATCGGCGGATAATTTATAAGCATTGCCCTAAAATCTAATTATTTGGCAATTCGAATTTGCAGCCGGCCAGGGCTGTGCAATAAATTTAACCCGCCATAAATTATTTAGGAGCAGCCCGTGGTGTAAATCAAAAACACGAGTGTTTGTTTAAGAAATAAGCTCCTTGTGCATAAAATGACTTTTTTTTTCCTTTAAAGAGAAGAGGGGAAAAAACCATCCCTGAACAAAATGAGCTGGTGCTGAGGCTCTGTCCCTCCACAGACACTCCCTTGCCTCTTCTGCCCTTACCTTTTTTGAAGGTGTAAAAGGTTCTTTTGGTAAGAAGTTTTATCCTTTTCCTTATCAGACAAAATCCGTTTCTCTCAACAGCCTCTGCTTGTTTTTATTGCATTTTGAACAGTCAGCTCTGATTTTTATGGGCATCTTTTATTCTTGTGTTTATTAAACTTCTTCACGTGGGGGTTAGAGTAAGGGATAAATTATTCTCTCATAGTTTTTGAACAGAATAGGCCATACGGTATTCCTCAAATATGTAACTCTGTGTCCTGAAGTGTGCCCTGTCCACTTTGTACATAGGCTTCTGGATTAAAAGGTTTTGAGAGCTGGGAAGCTCTTGCTGGGCACTTCATTCTTTCTGTATAATGACGTTAGTGGTGCTCAGATCCAAAACGATAAGCAAAAAGGTTCCTCTGTGGGAATAAGTGTAATTTCAGGTGCTTTCTTCTCTGACAGGAAATTGTTTAGCAAGTGTAGTCCTGTGCTGGTTGATTTCTTTTATTAGTAAGAAGATCAAGACAGCTGAATTGGTGCATTCCTGCTCCGGTGTTAAGGGGAGGGGAGTTTCACGTAGGACGATTGGATAAGGAAAGGCTGGGTTTATAGCAGTGCTTTCACATGCCATTAAGAATTCTTCAAATCACTCTTAGAAGAAAGTCCCTAGCCATTCCACAGTTACCCTGCTGCTGCTCAACCCATTGGCTTGGGACAGTCAGGTTGCACTGGAGGCTTCTACCAGGAACTTTTTTTTTTAAACCATTGGTTTTTTAGAAAAGACAAGAGTTCTGTGGAAGCTGTCACACAGATTTGCTCGAAGTACCTTGAAAACGTAAATGCAGGATTGTTGTAAAGGGTGCAGATCTGGTAATGGATCTGTATAAGCCTCTGGCTCTGTAGGTTCCTATTGTTACTGTGTTTGGGGGCAGAGCTGAGCGGAGGGACAGGGTGCCGATGTTTTTTTCTTTAAGCGTGTTAATATTGATTTTAGAAGCTCTGTGTTCCAACAATATAAATGCAAATGCCTGTAATTGGGAGCCTTGTGCAGAATTTCTCAACAGAAAACATGTTCAACTTTTCTGACAATGAAAGGAAAATAAAAAGCTGCTTATTTATTGGTGGTGGTTTGAATCCTGGATTTCCTTTCAAGTTACTTTGCAGTGCTAAATAAAATACCTAATTGCAGTGCTCGCAAAATTCAAATGAGTACATTTGTTCTTCTGGTAGCTCGCGGCTATTTGCAGCCTCTGGACACCCTCAGCATTATTTTAGCATATCCATAACTCCTGGTTGTGCTATAAGGAAAAGCTGGCGGTGGGGGCAGAGGGAAGACTTAGAAGCCCCAAATGCTGCTGGCACAAATCACTGCCAAAGTTGGAACATTTACTCAGTGTTGGGGAATAGAAATATGTGAGGATCTCAAGGTAACACTTGTGGATGATCAGGCTCTCATAGAAGAAAGGAAGTGTCAGTGAATCTCTGCCCTTAACTCCCTCATGCTGCTTTCCTTCACCTTTCCTGCCTGGGAAGAAGCAGTGAAGGTCCTTGAATGGTGGAGATGGAGCTTAGCATGTTGAGCTCGCTGGGCTGCTGTGAAATGTGAGAGAGCACCCGGCTGCCTTCCTACATCACAGTCTGTTGGGGGGGTTGTGTGTGTGAGTGTCTAAGTGCTCACCGTTTCATAATAATTACTAATGAAATTCTAGATCTGTAATAACATTTCAGATATCTAAAACAAACCATATGCTTGTAAAAAAAAAAAAAAGAGAGAGAAAAAAAGTGGAAACAGATCAACTTTAAGCCATAAATTCTTGGTAATAGAGGCCTCTTTTCTCCCCCCTTTCTGTTTATGTTTGATAGATATTTTTGTTTCTGCAGGAATGTCAACTCTTAATTTCATGATGTATCATGGGCTTAAGAAAATTGAATTTAATAAAGGCAAAAGATGAATGGCACCTTTAAAGGTCCCAACACTTGTCTTTATTAGCAGGACAAACTGCAGGGTCTCCAAACACTGCTTCTCTCCAAATGAAAGTTTAAATGAAAAGTACAGCAGTGTCACAGGTTAAATTTCATTGCAGGACTGGCTAACGTCGTTAGTGAGGAGTGGGGCTGATTTCATGGGGCTGGTATCTGTTGCCTTAGATACCAGTGGAGCAAACACTGCCAGAGACTGGAAAAATCTCCGCTATAGGAAGCATGCAGACAAACAGTCTTTTGGGAAAGGTTCTTTACCGCTTGCTTCAAAAACTGACCCAATAAGCCCAAGAGAGTGGCTGCACTTTCTCCTAAGATGCTTGAGTTGCCTCTGGGGTTCCACCCCTACTCCTGGCCATGTACTTCCCACAGACCTACAGTAACTTTGGATATTGTTAAATTTTCAAAATTTTTATTTAGTATGGCTTTTTATTTCCTCCGTCAGTCTGACCCTCCTGGAAGTGCTTTTTGCCTTTGGTTCTGGAAGGCAAGCGATGCCTTTGTGTATCAGATCAGCAGCAGTCTGTCTTTCAGTCTTGCTTTGCATCCAGCCACTTGATGGCCCCTGAGGATGTTTCTGGTCCCTTAGGACACATCCTGGCATTGCAACACAGCCCTGCTGTGAAATCCAGCTGGTGTGCGTCCCTCTCTGGAAGGGGGAGTGTTCATCTTACCGTACTGCGGGCTTGCCTGCTTCCATGGTCACCCTCTGGCTGGGATGCAGACCTAAGGGGCAGTGAGATGCCGCAGACCAATTTGAAAGATGGGATGGTGTTATCCTGAGGTTAAGGCTGGCTCTCTTATGGTGGCCTGTCCATTGACTTCAAACTTTGCAGTCTGTTTTCCTTCTGAACAGAAATTTGCTGCTTTCAGAGCCTATCTGTGGTGGCCCTTTTGAAAGGAGGATCAGCTGTATCCAGCATTTCTTACTCTCTTGTGTTTCCATGGGTCCTCCTGGGTGGCTGAAGCTGGTGAGTTTGGCTGCACCACAACAGGCAATCTGGCTGATGCTCAAGTGTTTGGCATGTGTCTTCTCCTTCCCTTACAGCCCCTGGGTCAAGTTTACTCTCTTTCCTGGGAAAACTTGGTGGCTCTCAGTGGGGTGGTACAGCTGTGGGGAAGGATGTGCCCAGCCATCCTCTCTGCCTCATCCAGCACAGCACGCACAGGGTGTGGCACAGCTGACATGAGGAAATGCTTAAGCCCTGCCTCCTCTGCAGCTTTACTGCTCAATGTCTACACCTGGGCACTTCAACACTGTTAACACTTTATTTTATTTTTACATTTTTTCTAACTTTCCATCTCAGCAGCACATGCTCTCCACGTGCCCTGGTCTGGGCTGTGCCCTGCTGTGCTGGGGAGCTGCTATGCTGCTTCTCTGGGCTCTGTCCCCCATGGAAATTGGGTGTTTCTCCTGGCTTTTTAAATTATCTGTTGTTTCCATTTACCCCCCCAGCTTCTTGCCCTCCTGCTGCTAGTGGGGTGGTGATGTCATCAGCTCGTACGTGTAACCTCACGATAATTTCCGCCTGCAGGTCATGAGGGTTGCAACCATGGTCCAAAAAAGTGTGTTAGTTCCTCTGCAGCGGCTGCATTTTTCACATGCTAATTTTACTCACAGGAGTTGGATTTTTTTTTCATTTTTTATTATTTCTTATTTGTCTCTTCCAGATGTTTTCAGGCAGTTTTTTTTGTTGTTAAACTAATTCCATTCATGTTTTAAAAATTTATGAAAGCGCTAATAAAAATGTCAAAGTGGTAAAAATGTTAGCTTTTGCTCTGCTTTGATTAAATTTTGCAAACTGTTTTTGAATATTAAAAAGCAATATTTTTTTTTATTCTCTCTCCCTCTCTCTGTTTTTCTCCAGAAGTGATTTGAGAGGCTTGTTGCATGGATATCACTCAGCGGGCTCATTTGCACTCCAGAACCTTGGTGCCATGGATCTCTATTAAATAACATAGACAAATTATTCTTTAAAGACACCAAACAAATTGTCACTTCTCCTCTTACATTAAACTGGAAGGAAGAAAGGGAGTGGAGAAGGAGGGGGATGAACACAAAGGATTTTATCGCTTTTATTCAGTGGGCGGCTTTTTTAATTTCATGTATATTTTTTCATAATTGAGAAATCCATCGCAACTGGATTTGTTTAAACTTTTTATTAACAGATCCATGTAAATTTTTGATTGCTTATTATTCAAATAATTGAACATTCTTCTGATGAGGGAACATTTTTATTTCCCTATCAGCATAAATTGGCTACAAAGAGGAAAATGAAGCGGGGCTTGCTACTGTGCTGTATCCTGTAGGGATGGATTTGGGGGGAGCTTTCAGCTCCTCAGTCTGTTGGAGGAGGGCAGTGCTCCTCAGCCTTTCTGGGGAAGGAGGTGCTTCATGCAGTAGTCCCTGTTGTCTCTCTGATAGTATCCTCCAAGAGGACTGTGGGCTGGGAAGGTTGAGACAGATCTTGGGGAGGGCACAGCCCCTGCAATGTCCTTGCTAAACAGCTGCGAGCCCGTTGCGAGTGCATCTCCATGTTCCCTGGGTAGCATACGTAAGTGCTGTGAGACCACCTTCCTTAGGTTCAGTTTAGGCAGTGATGTGTGCAGCTGCAGTGCTGAGCACAGAGAGCTCCTTGCTGCCCGTCCCGGCTGTGATGAGCGTTAGCATCTGATGGTGTTGGACGTGCTCTGTGCTGCAGCACCACCTTCCCACTTCTGCAGAGCTTTGTGTCAGGTTTATTTTTATTTGGGGCTATCAGGCCACCTTGCTAGATGGGATAATTTCCAACTTCATTTCTTGTTTGTTTTAAATGAACAACTGCTCTTCTTTTTGCCCTATTCAGGAAATCATCGAATTCCCTATCCTGAAGCTGAATGGCAGGACAATGGAGATCGAATCCACCTTTCACATGTATGTTCAGCCTGTGGTGCATCCCCAGCTTACGCCCTTCTGTACAGAGGTAAAGTGCAAAGGTTCCCTGGTGCTCCAAGAGTCTCTCTGGGAAGCAGGTTTCCATTGCACCAGGGACTTGGGTCGCCTCTTCACAGTGCAGCTGCAAGGCAGCATGTCATGCCAGCCTTGAGTTAATGACAAGGACAGTAATTTTTTGTTATTGCCGTAACGCGTAAAAACTCAGTTTGGATTCATAAATAACTCTAGCTGTGATCTGCTAACTAAGATAATTGTATTTACAACTAACAAATGTCTAACTGGGTGACCACCAAATAAACACACTTGTGTTAGCTGATGCTCAAAATCCTGTAACGTCTTTGTAAGCTCTTGAGATTTTGCTGTGCTGCTGTGTGGTGGGGAAAGTTGAAGAGAGCGTGGACTGAGGAAAGAAAGTGCTGTGCATATGTGTGGTGCAGAGGCAGTAAATTACTCTCCTGTGGGCCTGCATGTTGGGATTTGATGTGTCCTTCAGAGCTGTAAGATAATTCATATCTGTATTTTTAGGACTTTGTTTTTGATGTTGTAATTGTGGGCCACATGAAATGATTGCTGGAGAGGTGGCCTCTCTTTACTTGCTTACTCTCATTGCTGAGGACAACTGCTCTTGAGGTGTGGACACCTTTCCCAAGATATGAAATGAAGGTGGTAGATGCGATCCCTGAGGGTTCAAAGGAATTGAGGAGCAGGGGTTGGGTTTTGTTGTTGGTTTTGTTGTTGGTTTTGGGGTTTTTTTTGGTTTTTTTTTCATTCAACCCAAAAAGTTAACTCTTTTTCCAAGTGTATTTTTCCTCCCTGCCATAATCATCAAAAGAAACTTCAGGTTTCTTTTGCTTTGGGCGTTTTTTCCTTTCGGTCCACTGTTTCAGTTTTGGCCAGCTCAATGACTAAAATACTGACTGTGGGAATCGGTGTATTCAAGTTCTTCCTTCTGTCCCTTTCTCGTCTGGAATCATCAACACCATGATATGTTTTCCCCTGCATCTGTGGCTGCAGGCTTAAGCCCTTGGAGGGCTTGTCCCACCTGTCCTAACCTGATGAAAAATGACTCCTCTGTGTTAGGTGGAGTCCCCTCCAGGACCAACCAGCCCCTTCCATATTTTCACATTGTAAAAACAAATACTTATTTTTATTCTCCTGTAACTCAAAACCATCTGAAGGTATTTTATTTAAACTTTAAAAAAAAAAAAAAAAAAAGAAAGACTAAGCACAGAAAACATTATTCCCCAGAGAGGAGCTTTCAGAAAGCTATAAACGTGTGAGAACAGAAGGTTATAATGGAAATGGTTTTGCAACCTTAATTCTAGAAGGCTGGACAACTACTTTGGCTGTCCTTATCCCTGTGAGACTTGCTGGACATACGCTTTTACAAATGTGATAAATCTCACAGCTTGCACCTGATCTTTGCTAAAGACGTCATCTTCTAGAGCTGAGCCCAAAATGTCCGCCTTGCAAGTCACCTAAATTCTGGAGATAAGTTGTCTGGAACAGGTGTTTGTCTCTTCTGTGCGGAGCCTTGAAGCAAGTAAAGCTGAGTGTGTGTGTGCATGTGTGTGTGATGGCTCTGCTTTTGCAGGAGTCCAGGATGGGCACGGGTGTCCCAGGTCAGACTCTGCCACAAACCTTGGTCTGGCATCGTGTCCAGAGTTGGATGAAAATGGGCAGTACTGGGGCCAGCAGCAAAATGATCGCAGAATCCTCACCTCTGTGTATCAATGGTACAAAAAAGTCCCTCTTTGGCAAGTCCTCTGTTATTAACAGCATGGGTTAGAAAGCTGGTTTTAATCCTAGCCTTGATGTCACTGGTTCCTGATCAGCTCCACACTTTACCCCTTGCCACTTAGTGCCCGGCATGGCCCCTGTCCCTCCTGGCTTGGCAGTCCCCTGGCCTGTTGCAGGGACTGCCAAGAGGTCTGAGAGTGGGATCATACTGGAGGTGTTACTGGGCTTGTTCCTGGGACCCATGTCTGGGGCTGAGTTTGAAACCCTGCCCTGAGAGCCACAGGTGAACATTACTAAACAGTGGGGTGCTGCTAGGTAGGTGCAGGGATCATCCCTCTGCCACTGGTGTAGGTTTGCTTGAGACCCCAGGGACACAGCCAGGATGTGCTCTTGCAGAGCTGCTGCCTGAACTGCTCCAGCACTTGTTACTGACTTTCTGCTGGTTTATGTTTTCTGAAAAATACTCATTTTGCTAAATGCCAGTAAAGGGCTTTGTCTAGGCACCTCTGCTTACAAAGGGTGAGATTTATTGGCCTCTTTGTCTACAAAGAAAGACCAGGCCTGATTATCAGATTGTACACCAGAGACAAGTGCTTAGGTAATCAGCAAACTGTCTTGGAGTGGAAATACGATGGTTTTCCAGATAAACTTCCTAGGAAAAGCAGTGCTGATGACATTACACGGGAGCCTGTCTGCTGTGCTGCTGATTTCCCCTCTCCCCTCTGCTCACTGTGTTTGTTAAGCAGTAGAACTGCTTGGTGCAGACTCTGTATGGAAAGGTTACTGGCGTTGCTTGACATTACTCCTTGGGTATGGAGTACCTTTTCCATCCCTCTTCCATCTTGAAGACAACAGCACAGCGTGGGAAGGGTGCCTGGAAGGATGGAGAGCTTGTTGCCACCCTCAAGACATCCCTTTGCTTGTGTTTTGGTGTGTCTGTGCTCTCTCCTGGCTCTAGGATGTTTCTCCAACTCCCCACACCAATGGCCAGGAGCCTGTCTTCAGTGCTGGCTCACTCCGAGACCTGATCTTGTCCCCTTTCTCCTGACCTGCTTCTGTAAGACAACAAGTTGTGAGCCTTGGTTATGGTGAGGGGTGAGCTGAATGTTCAGGCAGAGAAGGTAGAAAGTGCTTGCAAGTTGTTAAAAGCTGTTATTAGATGTATAAAGCTCATCATGCCCTTTTGGAAGATGCAGGTGATTTGTCTGGTGCCCAAGAAAGTTCTTGCCAGGAGCTTGAGGAGAAGTTCCCTCTACAGACAAGGTGCTTGTACAGATCTTTTCATGGTACTTTGCTTTCTTTTTATGATTTTTACTTATTTTTTTTTCCTGAAGGAATAGACAATAAAAATACAAAAAGGTAAAGGCATTATAGCTTGCTTATGTTCCCAAGTACCTCATGCTTCTTGGTATAACCAGTGAAATTTTACAATTGTGCAGTTTTATGTTTTTATACTTTTTCAAATTTGCAAGACCAGATAATGCTGCAGAGATCCAGTGCACTAGGTTAGATGTGGCAGATGGACATAACTGATAACAAAAACTATCAAAAAGGATGAGAGAATAGAAATCTGATCCCATTTGAGCACTCTCTGACCTGTATTGAAATGTACCTATGGAACAGGTACATTCCTTTGTATTCATGTGTGTGATTTCTGCAGTGTGAATCTTGTGTGTGTGTACTTGGCAATGTGTCCTTGTACAAACAAGCTGGTACTTTGCTTGGCTTGGCAGGGAAGGAGAGAAGGAGTTTTGGGAAAGAATAAGCAGTGACTCTTGGTGGCACCTCTGCATCTACCTTCATATTCCTCCCTCCTCCTGATGGGAAATGTCTGGATGAGGCCATTGTACCCTGTCCTCCCATGGCATCAGGGGTGTAGTGCTCCACAGATACAGTCCTGAAGGTGCCTGGAGTGGTAGAAACCATTTGCATTGGTGCTGGCTGAGATAGTGAAAGGTCACCTGTCATCCTTAGTACAGAAAAGACTTGGACCTCTTGGAGCGGATTCAGAGGAGGGCCATGAAGATGAGCAGAGGGATGAAACACCTCTCCTGTGAGGAGAGGCTGGGAGCTTTGGGGTTGTTCAGCCTGGAGAAGAGAAGACTCCCAAGAGACCTTATTGCAACCTTTTAGTACTTAAGGGGGCCTCTAAGATAGACTTTTCAGCTCAGCCCCATTGTGACAGGACAAGGAATAATGATTTTAAAGTAGACAACTAAGTATACAGAAGAAGATTTTTACATTGAGGGTAGTGAAACAGTGGCACAGGTTGCCAGAGAGGTAACATTCAAGGTCAGGTTGGACGGGGCTCTGAGCGACCTAATCTACCTGAAGATGACCCTGCTTATTGCGAGGGAGGTTGGACTGGATGAACTTTAAAGGTCCCTTCCAAACCAAACTATTCCTTCTGATCATACATTTCAGCCACTCCCAGAGATTTGGGTCCAGCTGCTGTCTGAAAGACAGAACCAGCACTTTGCAATAGGTGAGCTGCCAACCTCTGCCAGAAGAATGCATGAAGAGAAAGATGGAAAGAAAAGCAAAAAACATGCTAGTGAGCTTTAAAAACCGCTCTAAAGAGCCATGCATTAATTCCTCAAATCTATTTGCTTCTCAGACTATGGAAATCTGTAGGTAGCAGCTGCTAATCCAATTAAAATACAAATTAATATAAAAACAGTTTCTGAAATATAAGAGAGTGTCTGTGTCCCTCCACTTCCTTAAAATTCCACTTCATAATGGCTTGATGAACTTGAGAAACACATCTGGAAGAGCTCTACATTCTTAAAATTAAAATACTTTCCCTAAAAGGTATGTATTGCCATTTCATGGGAGTCACTATGAGAAAATAATCTTTCCTCTTACAGTTTATTCAGTGAGTCAGGTATTTGGTATTCATTAAATATAATTACAGTTTAATTGGAGTTTAATACCTTTTCTTTTTCTATCCTCCAAATGCAGTGCTGTAAGCCAAGCAGCCAAAGAAACTGAGAGATAGAAACCATTTAGCTTCTTTCAATTGCCACATATTTAATAAAGCAGAGCCCTGTGGTTTGTGAGAGGACTTATGTTGTACAAGCAGGTTGAGCTGGTCTGTGTGGAAGAGTTAATCCTGGGTGGTGGTGGGGCCATCAGTATCTCTCGTCTGGATGCTATGGCTTCCAGAGGCTTGGATGCTTCTAGGTCGTGCTTGACCTTTATTGTATGAAAACGTGTGAGATGTGTAGCTTCAGGAAAGTGCCATATAAAGTGAAATCCCATAGTGTGCACTTGTTTTAATAATGATTTTTTTAATTACTTGAATGCATTGATGGCAAGCTACTGACCTCCGATATTCAATATGTTAAAAGACAGTTTTGTCAGTTGGAAGGCAGACGGAAAAATTATCTGTTTTCCATGTGCCTCAAGCTCTCCTGGGCAGACACAGGCAGAGGCCCGTGAGACTGCATCTTTTAATGCATGTGTTTAGCTTTGAACAGCCAAATAGTCTGGGAGCAGTCAGTAGGAGTATCTGTTGGCAGGACCTCTTCCTAAGGAACCTCCTGGAAAACAGACTAAACAGGGTTCTGGAAGAGAGTGCTTTTCTTCAGATTTCATTCCATTATTTTAAATACAATTTTGAACTGCCAAGGAATGCTGTAATGGACTATGGGAAAGTGCACGTTCTGGCCACCCAGCTCGGGGGAGGATGACTGGGTCCACTCCAGATCTCACCAGTACTCCTCTGTTGGGTTCATCTAACACTGAAATTTTGGTGTCACTGTGATAGCAGAGGAATGTACAGAGACCTTGGTAGTTATCACTGCCTGTGTACATCAAGGCAACATCAAAACTGCTGAAACGCATGTTGAAAAAGGGTGTCGTGCTGGTGCATGACACTGCTCCACAAGTGGACCGTGCCTTGCTGAGAATTTCCAGTTTTATGGTGTGGGTAGGAGTCCCACTGAATTTCTGTGGTTGGGATGAAGCTGTGCCCTTGCCTGCGGCTGCAGAGCTGCCAGGGTCACTCTGCTGTGGTTTGTTCCTCAGCAACACCCATGTGGGTCACAGGAGCATGTTTTGGTTGCAGAGAGATGGACAGGAGAGTAGACCTCTTTAATGATCTTTTGAGTGCTGGTCTGATGACTTTCTGTTTGTCTCTGTTTCAGCTGACTGGGATTATTCAAGGCATGGTGGATGGGCAGCCGAGCCTCCAGCAAGTGCTCGAGGTAAGCAGAGTAACCTTTAGTTCTCGAACTCTGACCTCTGGTCCTGTAGTCCCCTCTTCATCTCTTTCCCTGCACCCTCCCCTTGCTGAGAATCGAACCGCATAATTTGACTATGATTACAGCTTCATTAGAATAACATTTGCTGTCACATTGGTGACACACTGCTGAGAGTATTGAACCATTGATCTGTCATCTCCAGCTGTTTATGTCAAGGGTGCTGACAAGATATCCAAACTCCTGCCATTAGATAGGAGAAGAGGCGATTCTTTCTTAAGCCAGTTTTAAAGCACCAAGACATTGCTCAAGACCACTGCTCCTGGAGCTTCTGCTTTCATTTCTTTTCCCCTCCTTCAGCACTTTATTAAATTAGTTTTTCTACCTATTTAAATGCTCAATAATACATGTAGTATAGAAAGAAAATGCCTCTGAAATCTAATCTAAAGGATGTGCAAATGCAGATTCAGCCTTAATAATACCATCTGCTTAATGTGGAATTCCTAGAGCATTTAAGGCTTAATTAGCTTGGAAGTATTTCTCCATCAATAGCTTTTGTTGGTAGTCAGACAGTGAAGGAAACCTCCTCAAGCAGAGCCCACTTGGGCTGCAGGTTGGTGTTCGATGCATCGTCTCTGTCAGGGTTTTCACCGCTGTGTTACTTAATTGTTCCTAATTAGAATAATTGCAACAATTGCTTATCTGAGGAAATCAAATTAAAGGCATTAAAACCCTCCATGGAGACAGCATTTGATGGGCGCTCACATTAGGGAGTTTAGAAAGGTTGCTGCTGCTGTCCCCAACTCCGGGCAGGCTCATGTGAGGCTGGCTGGGAGATCCTGTCAGCTCAAGGGAGTGTGGCTGAAAGGGTGGATGCTGCTTGTCCAGGGAGCTTTACTCAGAGGGCTGTTGTACAATCGGTCACAGGAAGAAGCGTCGACCCTGGCAGGAAAGGCTGTGGCAGTGACACGAGACTGAAGATGGTGCTCTGTCGAGGTGATGTCTCGCATCCATGCAAACCCCCAACTCTCCCTGTGCTCTCCAGAGAGCATATAGCAGCCTTGTGTGTCCATAAACATATGGATGCGTGTGCCTGTTTCCTCAGGAGGGAGAGCCCTCTTTGCCTGGATGGGTGAATGTAGATCACTACTGGACTATTCCAGAAAATGGTTTGTTCTGTTTCTATGGAAGCTTCTTAGAGTGTGGAAACACTTCTGTAGATTTTTTTTTTTTATTTGGGCAGAAAAGGTGTTCGTACAGCAACGTGTTTCTAGGTTAAAATGAGATTCAGGTCAGGCAGCTTCTGAGGCATGCTGGTTTACTCAGGAGTGAAAGGTGCCAAGCAAGGGAAAAGAGGAGGGATTTCTCTTGCTCAAGCATTGAAAATGCTGCTAGTGAGGTTGCATAACAGCTGATTGCCTGCCACTGCAAGATTTTGGGCAGGTCGTTTGCTAGTTTTAGCTGTAATAAGTGTCTATGCAGGACTTTTAGTCTATGTTCGTTCCTTAATTGTCCCATTTCTGAAGAGGACCCAGAACATCTGTCCCTATGGGAAGTTGATCAGGAATAGTGGATCCACTTTAAATCCACAGTACCCTGAACAAGCCCCTCTTCAGAACTGTAAGAAAGAAAGAGGGGTGCAGCCTGGAGAGGAAGGGGGCACCTGGCTTTTCTTGCTACTGCCACACAGTGCCTATGTGTGCCCAGCCCTTCCATTTTTCCCCCTTCCTATATCCCCCTGGTGCTATATGAATTAAAGTATGTGAGAAGTGCTGCAGGGGAGGGATGCTGTCTCAATATACCTGTCTTTTCTCCTCACTGGAGGGAGCACAAGTTATGCTCCCTATGAGCCCCTTTGGTACAGGGAGAGGAGAAATGCCAGGTAACAGCACAGTTGTATCGTCCCGTTAACGCTGCACAACTTTCATCCCTCCACAAGCAGAGCTGCTGCAGTGTCTGATAAGATCATCTCTGCTCTGGTTGCCTGATGTCTCCTATCAGAAATCTTCAAAGGTCCAAACGTGCTGTTGTTGAGATGGCAAGCAAAGAGAGAAGAGAGAGAGGGAGAGGTTGGATAAGATCACAATTTTCTTCTCTCTTGATTGCAAGCAGCTTATCTGAGTTTAACGGTTGTGGCTCGGCCTGTCTCTGCAAAACTCATCCCCTTTTCTTGCCTTCCTTTCAGAGGGTTGACGAGTGGATGGCAAAGGAAGGCCTCTTAGATCCCAGCGTCAAGTCGATTTTTGTGACCTGTGGAGACTGGGATTTGAAAGTGATGTGAGTATGGAAGGGGAGGGAGATTTTCCTGGGCTTTATTGCTCCATGCTTGCCTGTAGTGCCTATGTCTTTGTCCTCGCAAGCCTCCAACTGTCCTTAGTCATTGTTTCTTAGGGAAATTGTTGTTTGCCATGCATATTTGGGAGTGGAGAGCTGTTTCAGAAGACAGGTGGATGCTGGGCATGGTGCAAGATCACTGCCTAGGCTATACCCTGTAGTGAGTGAAGCCTTTCAGTATGCCAAGAAAAGTTTAAACTGGAGCTTTGTGATTTTTTGCTGTTTATCTAATATACTTCCCAAAGATGGATATTTCTGAGTGCATACATGGATGGTCAAGTGATGATCCTTACCTGACTTCCTGCATTTAAGGCTTTTTCTGTCATCTTGGCACAGTAAGTCGATGTGAATCACAGAGTAGTCTTTGGAACAGAATACAAGCCAGGTCTGGCATGCTCTAGTGGTATACTTATTGTTAAGGTCATCTTCATCAACTGGGTGAATATCTGGCAAGTACCAGGTGGGGACCTGCACTGGAGTCTGGAAGTGTCAGTGTATTTGCATGTTTTGTTAAGAAAATAGCTAGACCACCAACCTAAAAATGTTATAAGAATGGAGCTAAATGTCCAAAAATTAAATTATTTCAGTCTCCTAAGTGTTTGCAGATCAGTGTACTGTAGTGCTGAATTCCCTTGGATTCGTATAATCTTGCTTCAGCTGTTCATTTCCCTGCAGTGCTAGATAAAGACTCCTGTTGTTATCACACCAGTAAAGCATGGACTTGACACATCCCATCCTAATCTGACAGCCACAACTCGTTAGTAGTGTTACTCGGTTTTCACTGTGACATTGGTTTCCCCAAGTTGGAAGCCTAAATAAACTGCACATAGCCTAGGAGCAATCAGCACCACTTCTTCCCTGCCGAGTGGTCTTTGCAGAGTGGCAGCTCCTTGCCTTTTCTTGGTGTGATTAGTGAGACATGAGATATGGGGATCAAAACTCAGCACAAGTGCTAGTGGAGATGAGAAATTGGCTCCAGACAGAGACAGAGGGGTGGTATGTGAACTTTTGAGTCAGAATCTGGGTCTTTGCTCTGGTTATGTCCAGAGCTTGGATATATTGTAAGTTCCTGTGTTAGTTGCTTAAATTACCAGTTTTTTTCTTTATATAGCATGTTTAAGCTTTTGTTAGAGACCAGCACAAACAGTTGCTGTGCTAAACTTCTGTTTCTCAAGTATTCTATTTTCCCTCTTCTTTACTCCTGTATTGCTGTTGTGAGAGTCCAATTGACCACTTTGTTGATGGTTATTGGAAAGTTATCTTTCCTCCAAACCCATCTTTCTATCGCTTTCACAGTAGGCTGACAAGATTTCCAGGTAATGACATCCTAACTTGGTGGGCATATGGAAAGAGCAACCTGGATGTGTTAGGTGGCTTTTTTTTTTTTTTTTTTCTTCAGAGCTCTACAGTGGATAGAGGTAAAGATGAGCCCTATTTCTAGTGAGTGGTAGG
Organism: Vireo altiloquus; assembly: GCA_013396875.1. Classification (NCBI taxonomy): domain Eukaryota; kingdom Metazoa; phylum Chordata; class Aves; order Passeriformes; family Vireonidae; genus Vireo; species Vireo altiloquus. Next base: position 1,106,346 of record VZRF01011301.1, on the reverse strand, counting down.
GGTTGTGGGGTGAGCTGGCTCAGAGGACCAGGCTGTTCTGGAGTGGAGATTCACTATCCACCATTTTCAGTGGTCTCTCGCATGGATTGTCCCTCACTAGTCAGCTGGAAAAGAAGACTCCACTCCTGGCCATGAGGTTGTTGTGAGTGGTTCATTTCTCCCTCTTCCTTTTAAAAATTTTTTTTAAACCATTAACTTCAGAATTCAATCCTGAAGCATCTCCAGGGCAAAGCAGAAAATACATTTTGTGTTTCCAAGCACATGGATAGCAGGAGTCTGGCTGCAGCTGCCTGGTGAGTAGCACATCACGCTGCTCCATCGCCGATTGGGTGCTGCAGCGTGTAGCGTCACATCTGATTAGCACCGTGCCAGTGGATGAGGCTCGAGTGAGGACTCCCTGCCAGCTCTGACTTGTCTCATTTCCCATTGCTTTTATCCGTCACCACAAATGCCGAGTCTTCCTCCTGAACTAATTAAGTTTGCGTGTGTTTAGACACATTGCCAAATAGGGTTTAGCAAAGCAGAACTGAGCATCTCTTTTTAAAGAGAGAAAGCAGAGAGCTGAAACAAGGCTGCTCAGACAGGGAGCCAGAGCCTTGAAGACATGGAACATCCATGAGGTATTCCAGGGAATCATCCCATGCTTCTCGACAAGACCCACAGTGTAGCTGATGTCCTCAGCTACTGTATTGAGACCACATGCTGGGCACAAAAGGCATTGGGGCTGTAGGAAGGGAGGTGGTGCTGCTAGTCCAGATTTGGAGGAGTGTTGTTGGAAGCATCGTGTGGTAGAATCCTGGCTGCGTTCCAGAGGAATTGAGGGCAATGAGGTGAGTGCAATGCTTCCTGGCATAGGGAACCACCACTTGTGACAAGTCTGCTCCTAACTCTGCTCTTTCTTTTCTCAGCTTCCTTAGTAATGACAGCTGCTTGCATAGCTGCAGTCCTCTTACCCATGTCTTACGTGGTTTGGAGTTCCTGTCCTCCATTGTCCTTAGCTTGGCTGGTAAGCCATGCAGCCTTGTTCCTGGCTTCTCCAGCAGTGACCTGGGCATTTAGTTTGACATCTGTCTACATGTGCTGCTCTAGACCTGAGGCATGGTGTCTTCTGGACTGGTACATCTACTGTGAGAGCTTCTAGTAGATGCCACTGGTAGGTGCCACGGAGGCACAGTGGGATGAGCAAGCTGGATGCAGGGAAGTGGCTGTAACAAAGAGGAGGAATCTACAAGTCTGTCAGTGGTGGATGTAGGGATGAGATGAGGAAATAGCCCTGTCTAACCAGAGTTGCAATGTGTGTAGCACTCCTAGCTCAAACAAAAGCACCAGAGGAATAGCTATTGTCAGGGTACTGCTCTCTGCTGATGGTGTCTGGCACTGCTGGGTCTGCAGGATTCAAGATGTAAACTCAGCTGCTAAAGGATCAGTAAAGCCTCTGCTTGGCTCAGGGATCTTCAGGGAATGAGGCACTGTGTGGCTACAGACTTGATTTCTCTTGAACACTGGAACTTCCTTGGAAGACCACAGAGGTGTTTGTCTGTCTTCCTTCAAACAACAGAGAGCACTACTCACAAGGAGCTGGGTGCCCAGAGCAGGACACACCACACATTTGGGAAGGGCTTATGGAGGTTTAGCATGAGTCGAGGTCCTGGGCCATGCTACCAAAGGCTTTGTCATGGGTGTGCTGCACCATCAGGAGAGTCGCTGTTGGAGGGATTTGGTTGCTGCTGGAGAGAGTCCATTGCCTGAGAGGGCTTCTAAATGGAGCGCTGATCCTCTACTGGCTGCGCTCGGATCAACCCGCTTTCAGTGCTTGGTGTGTGTGAACTAGGCTGGAGTAGGGGAGACAGCAGCTCTCCTGCCAGCCCTCCCCTTCCCTCTTGTTAAGATGCAATTTCTTTAATGAGGAAAACCTCTTGAGTAGGAACATCACCTTTCTTGAAGGCTTGTCCTGACAAGGCAGTTCAAGCCGACAGAGTCGCATATCAACTTCAGCAAATATCAGTCACTCATTACAGAGACTCTTCTCCCCCCCACCCCCAGCAACACCCCTCATTCCCAGACAAGAGAATGAATCACACTTCTGCTCTTGAATACATCATGACAAGTCATGGTTCTAATGAGAGAGGGCCATTCATTCTGGGTGGAAAGTTCCCTGTGTCGACTCAGAAATGTTATTAATTAAAGAGAGCTACCTGAAGCAAAAGATGAAAGGAGCACCAGACCTGCCAAGCTAAAATATGAGTGGGGATACAGCCTCGTTAGACACACGGTCCTCAGGCCTCTGCATGCTCAGCAGGAGGATTCCTCTAGCCTGTTGCAAGGAGCTATAGTCCAAGTTTAACAGCTCCAGGGATGGATTCAGACCCCTGATGTAGTCTGCTTTAGTGCTTGGACCTCATTCTGCACCTAGGTTGGAACTGACACTAGTCATTAAGCAAATAGCATTGATGTGGCATTGGGTGGCGAGGGTAACATGCCTCTGAAGGGGCTGAGGGAGCTGCTGACTGCAGGAGACGGGCTTAGTGGAAAAGAGGGTACTTAGTATCTGCCAGAGTTGAGCCTGTGTAATATAAGCTCTTTAGTGTAGTTTATCTCTGCTGAAATGTCAAATTGCTTTCCTCTGTGTGTGGAACCAGTTTGTGGGCTCTTAAACACAATGTGAATTAATCGTGGTAATGAAAGAGGCATTTTTACCATGTGTTCATAGCTACAGAGTTGAGATGCGGTGAGGTTAAGTGATATGCTTGTGGCTGTGCAGGCAGGCAGAGGCAGAGCTGAAGCCTCATGTCCCAAATCTCAGACCTGCACTATAATGTCAGAAGCATCAGTTAATCCTTCTCCTTCCAGATTTGGATTGTTCTGTAAATGCACTGAGCATAGCTAAAAGTACATGTAGGCTTTGGTCTGTATAACTCTGACTTGAAGATGCTTGTACTGCACTTACTGTGGCTGATCAGAACATGCTAATTTATGTCTTCACAGGAAACTACTGCTCAGAAGTTTTTTATTTTCTTAAAAAAGTGTTAAAAGGCAAGTACTCTCTAATATAGTGATAAAACACAGTGAAGTGTCTTGAAATGTTTATAGCCCTCGGTGCTCTTCCTAGGTTGGATATTAGTAAATTCTAAGCAGTAAATTATACTGTTGCTTAATTTTGTCTTACTGTGTTAATTCTCTCCTTGCAAGTTACACAGGCTGGGAGGATGCTTGCCTTCTCAGACCAGCTCCAAATGTGGCAATGGGTTGTTCTTTCCAGACGTCTGTCCTGGAAGTTTTTGAGATCAGCATTAGGTCATGAATGGAAAAGAATTGTTGGTGTAAGCGTCCCCTGTACATGCTGTTCTTTTATCACAGGACCGGGAGGGAGTTGGTAGCCTCCACCTCAGAGAGAAATTGCAGATGGCCACTGACTGGAGTAAGTGGGAATGCTTGAGTAGTCATGAGGAAAGGCAGGAGAAAGCGTAGGGTGGGCTGGTTGTGTGGCAGCAGGGCAACATGTTCAGTGTTGAGAGTAACGAGAAAGATCTGTTAACTGAAAGATAATGTGGTCATCTGCATATAAGGTTAATAAAACAATTCCTTTCCAACTAAGATCTTGGATTAGCTTGGTGGTGTTTTTTTAGTGGGGATCATTTTGCTGAACAAGCCTATGCTGTATCTCTTCACACAGTTACATTGGCTGAACAAAGAGTGTGGTGTGAACTACAGTGAAGGGATGGGACTGAGTATCCAGGGTCAGGAACCTTTTGAGTCAGCTTTGCTGATGGAGTTGTTCATGTAATTACATTCTAAAGTGCTTTGCCGGAGCTAAGCAAGGGAGCCTTGTGAGCACTTACAGGGAATAGCACTGACTCCATTCACTTCTGCGACCCTGCAGTCCAGCTTTTTGTTTTTAAAGAAAATGATATCACTTATGCAAAACAAACTTTGGATTTTAAAATTCCCCCTCTGTACACTCTTATCTAAAATGAATATACCAGGCTTGACTTCTGTTATCCTTATGTACCAGTTACCCTGGCTGACTCCTGTTCTTGTCTTTGTTTGAAATAATTGGTTGCATGGGCTTCTGCAAGTTACATTGCCTGAGATGTCTGGGAGTGCCTTTGGGTTAAGCTTTGGATGTGAAATCTTTGCATAGGGATCATCATGCAATGGACTGTCACCTTCAGGTCTGCTCCTTGTCTGGCACATCATAACAAAGACATTTGTTACAGTCAGGGGTGTAGTGGCCACAGACTTACTGAGCTGTGATGTCCGGTGCACTCTAGGGAGCAGGACTCTGCTCCCTGGGAATTAAGACCAAAGAAGTTGGAAGCAGTGTGAAAGATGCTGGAGAAACTTACAAATAAATTTGCAGTGTAGGGGAGAATGAGACAGGCATTGCATCATGTGCTTTATTTCCAGCACTGAACTTTTGGGATGGAGTAATAAATGGAGAAGGTGGATTTTCTACCCCTGAGTAACTTTGTGCTCTTAAGCTGTGTATGAAAACAGTCACACTGAATGGGGTGTAAGTCAATGGTCTCAATGCCATCTGGTCCTAGAATAGGGAACCATAATTCCCTCTGCACCGGGAATCGCTAAGGTGAATTCTGTGTCCAGCGTTTTAGTGAATTCAGGCAAAATGGTTTCAAAATCAATGGATCTGTAATGGGTACTTGGTAAAAAACACACCCTAGCCTCTGTCTATATGAGAGCCCTCTAATAGCAGTTCAGGATCATGGTGATTCTGTGCCTTGGGGAACTGAAAAGCTGGTTGGCTTGGGACTGCAGAGGACAACCACTGGAGGGCTGTTTGCCGTCTGAATTTTGTCATCTGTGGCATGTGTGAAAAACAGGATTAGGTCCACAATGCATTAATTTTCTCTTAAAACAGCTTAATTTTTCTAGTGTTAGACAACCATAGTGTTTCACGCTGGGTCTGAAATGTCAGCTGTCTTCCTCTGGATCCCAGCTCTTCTTACTTCGCAGCTGAAGCAAAGCAGTTGTGTGTTGGCACCAGTGCTGCCCTCTCAGTGTCTTGGCTGGGAGAGGTATGCTTATGGCTCCTCTGCCTAGAGAGCTCTGCTTGAAGAATACTGCCAGCTTGGGAGCAGCATCCTTCCTACTTCACTTGCTCTACTGTGTGAGTCCATAGCTTTCTTGAAAATGTTTTATTTTGTTTGGATGTTTGTTTCCTGTTGGGAGCCATTTTCGTGGATGGGTTCAGTCCCTTTCCTCCTGAAGCTCCTGGCTGGCAAAGACCTACTGGGCCATCTTGAGGTCATCCCTGGTATTTTCCCTCCAGTGTGTTCTCATGTGCCTTGTCCAGCAGCACTCTGTATCCTCGAGAGTGAATGACCAGGTGTGTGCAGGACTTGGGAGGACACCAAAGCTGCAGACTAACTTTTTAAGCTGAGTCCATTTCATGTTGGAGTCACCTTTTTCTGTGTTTGGCCAAGGCGCTGCCCTCAGCAGCCTGGCACCCCAAAGGCAGTGTCATGTGCTCAGACATTGATATGGACCAGGCTTTAGCAATGATGTGAGGCATATGGAGGCGGTAGTAAAAGAAAGCAGACTAGAGAAGTCTGCGGGAAGAAGACAGAGGAAGGAGGGCGATGTCCTGGCAGGGTTGTATGTGGGAAGCTCATGCTGTCCAGGACTTCATCCTGCCTTGGTCCTACCAGTTTTGCCTCTTGGAGCAAGGATTTCTCCTCCTCTCTGCCCGGCACCTACACTCTGGAACACCCTTTGTTTTTCTTCCATAGGTGCCTCTTGGTCATCTCTAATTTCCTTGCTTCGGTTTTTCCATCTGAGTGTTGAGCCAGGTCTCAGTGTTGACTGTGGGCCAGCATGCCAAAGGTGCCTGGGCACCAGCTGAGTTCAGTTCCTCATCCCTGCCTGGAGTCACGTCTGTCCCTGCAAACTGAGTGGATGGAGTAGGCTGGTGGGAGGTTACCAAGACCTCTCCTTCAGCTCACAGTGCTCCCAGATCTGAAAAGAACTTTTACATTTTATGGACCATTTAGCTTCCCAATGGTGATCCTAATTCTTCACAGCATGTATATGCCGTTTCTTGGTTATTAAAAGGACCCCTGAAAAGGAGCTGCCCTCTGAGTCAGAGCTCTTCCATGCAGTTAATTGCAGGAAGGTTTTCCTGAGACTGTGAAGCCTAATATTTCCAAACTCTCCCTATGCTAAAAGGGTGAAATTAATACCCAGGTTTCCCCACGGCTGCGGAGACTGACCCTTGTGCACCATGAGTAAGCAGGGAAAGAGCACTTGTGCTGGGAGTAGTTCAGACTTGGAATTGCGCTGGAGGAAGTCCACTTGATTTCTGCATAGAGTTCAAGAGTGCTTTAAAGGTTGTTTGGCCAGTCTTTCATCTCTATATCCTTATTTCATGTGACACTTCAGGTGCCAAAGTAGCCTCCATTCCTTGGGGGTCCAAGCAAGCACCATGTTTACTGGGAAAGGAGTGATTACCTGACTGACCTGGCTGACAGGTCAGCCAAATGTTGGATGGATGGATGGATGGATGGATGGATGGATGGATGGATGGATGGATGGATGGATGGACTGGAGGTGGTTCAAGCAGGGAGGTTGTTGTCAAGTCACTGTGCTTTGTATGAGAAAACAGAGGCAGCAAGCCATTAGACTGTGTATTTCAGGTGTGAGGAAGCTGCTGAGGTCCCCTGGCATTGTGAAATGCCAAGTGAAATGTTATTGCCATGCGGAGCACAGCAGTGTGTTGGAATTAATGAGTCTGGTGTAGGAAGAGCATGTTAACAGTCTGGAGGGTTAATGTGTGAGGATGATAGACTTAGGCAGGGGCTTGTTATCAGGATTGCTGTGTTTGGGAAGCACATTCTACTGGCAAGACCACATGAAAAAGAAATTGGGACTTGAAAGGAGAGCACTAAAAGTCATCAATTGCTAAAGTTGTTTTGCGTTTGCTACAGGCCTGAAGCAAATTGCTGGCTTAAGGGGCTCTAAGCACCTGGGTCTTGCACTGGATTTACAGGTAAGGTGAAATTGAGAAGGGGCTAAGTAATTAATTCCTCTTCCTGTGGCCAGGATGGGAGATGATTCTGACTTGCCACTTCTCTTCAGAAGTTGCTTCAGAAGCTGGTAAGGACTCTGGTTGTGAAACCCAGGAAGCAAAGAGGATCCCTGGGTGCCTGACAATTCCTTTTCTCTGTTGGTTCTTTCTTGCAGGCAGCCTCGGGCTGCCTGTCTCTTTGTTAAGAGAGTGACAGCAATGTGACACTGTGAAAATAATTACTAACAAATCACAGTGGTGACTGCAAACAGCTCGCTGTCTTCAGAGGCATGTCAGGGAGCATTAGAGCAGGGCCGTGGGAGCGGCAGAGCGGCTAGGGGCTCTTTCTCTGCTCTAGGCTGAGGGAAGATCTTCGGAGACCTTTGGTGTCTGCCACCCCCACATTATTCCCTTCTCGTTGGCTCTTTCTTTCCTCCCTTCTCTGCCTTTGCCATCAATAATTAAGCCCATTAATTGCACAGTGAATTTAGAAAAGCTGCTATGGTAAGACAGGGCTTCTGCCTTCCCTGTATTCAGCAACCAGCCACGGAACAATGAAAAAAATTCTGGAGAGGTCTCATGGGCAGAAGCACATCCAAGCTGTGTTTTCCATCTTGCAGCTCTTATGTGTTGCCCTGGGCAGTAATATTTATTAGCAGCATGCCCCTAGGAATTCACGGGCTGCTGTACAGTTGGAGAATGGCCCGTGTCCTTGTCCTGAGGAACCTCCAGTCTCAGTGAATCTGAAAATAGGTTCGTATTTGTGCAGAGCATCATAGAAAATGTGCAGTTACCTGGCATGTCCAGCAAAAAATGTGGTCAAAGGAATGAGGATGTTCCAGGATACAGTAGAGATGGTGCCAATCAGTGTAACTGAAGCTGCAGGTGAAGACAATCCTTCAGGAAATAAGGAATGAACAGGTCACATGTGAGGAAGGTGGCTGGTACCAAATAGAGCAGCTGGGGGAGTTTCTTCAGGGATGAGCCCTTGTGGCTGTGTTGGAGTGGGGTCTCTTCTGTGGCGCTACACAGAGTCTGAGGGAAGCTCCCTCCAAGCCTCTCATTATACTGATAGAAGGCTCCCTCCAAAGGGCAGGTCTAGCAGAGATACTGATAGGAAACTGGAATGGAGCTGCTGGCTGAAGTGTCCTTCAGCAACATTGATAATCAAACCCCTGGGCAAGCTTGAGAGGGAGCTCACAGCCTGCCCTCCCCTCCTTGTTCCTGGTGGTATTTCACCCACCAGTTTGAGAACTGGCCGTGCCATCTGGCAGGGCAGGCAAGGGGAGGCAGAAGGTGTGGATGCCTGCTCCCAGGCGCCTGCTCTACTGTGCAGCCTTCATTCTCATTCCCTTAGTTACTAAAGTGATTTTCCTGACTGTCACATCTGTAAATAATGTTGCTGGCGTATCTAGCTGGATGCAGAGTGGCGATGGATGGGGGAGGGCTGTCACTGAGGGTGGCCGTAACAGCCCCTCTCCCCGACTCATACAATATTTATGCAGGGCTGGGAGTCGGCGGCACTGACCTCCGGGTCGTGCTGTTAAACAGCTCCCGCAGCCCCTGCATCCTAATTGCTGCACTTGTCCTTTGCTCTGGAGGATTCGCTGCTCCTTCTCACCAGCGAAGCAAATACTAATGGCAGCTTGTGCTTGGAGGTGGGAGTGGTCTCTTCCCCACAAGGAAAAGACAAACTTGTTTTCCCTTGTGCATGTGTAATTTGCACAGAAACCTGTGCTCAGACCCTGTTACCAAATGTGCCAGTCTTCCCACTGCTGTCAGCATGAGAGCCCATGAAGCTGCTGTGTTGCAGTTTTGGGTTGTGTATCATCAGAGGGCATGGGAAGGTGTTTTACCCCGTGCCACTGGCTCCTATTAGGATTTCTCTTCTCCCTTTAGTGGGAAGTGAGAAGAAGCAGCAATCTCAGAAGTCACTTGAGAGAGTAGAACTGGATGATGTGGTGTCAGAGGAAGACCGAGATGGTGCCAGGAAAGAAGAGGGGTTCAAACAGGGTCTCAAAACAGAATGGTGTCTTTTCTTGTAGATAGTCTGCTTCAGTGAGTGGAGAGAGAGGTGATGCAGAAGGCTGGAGACTCCCTCTGTGGATGAGGGGCTCTTCCCCTTGCAAATGGTACAGCCATGGCTGGGGATGGAGACAGACCTGGCAGACAGGGTTTTTCAGCTGATTCAAGTGGTTTAAGAAAGCCCAAAAGAGAAAACTTTTGATTGCTAGAGATGCCATGGCTTTCCCCCATGCCTTTTGGCCAGGCTCTGTCCTGCTTGGGGCTTCACGTCAGGTGTCTGCAAGTCCAGGGACCTGACTGACCACCCACATCCCTTATCCTGCCTTCCTGGGTTGGCAGGTCTCCTCTGTGACTGAAAAAGTGCTGTTTAGACTGGAGACTAATGGCCTTTAAGTGACATGATTGTATTATGTTAAGCGTCTATAGGCTTTACCATTAGGCACTAAACAGTTTATGACTCATAGCAGAGAAACCCTTGTCCTGAAGAGTTTATACACTAAATGGTCTGGACAGGCAAGGCTTGGAAGAGGCAAGGTTTCCTCCTGCCTGTCGGAGAGCAGGTCTAAGGAAGGCCTGGGACAGGATGTGTCTTCTCAGTTTAGAGCAGCACCTTGCTCTAGGTCTTGCGTGTTCGAGTTTCCTAGGGAGAAATACTTCTGCAATGGGATTTGTGCAGTGGGAGGAGAATCATGTGTATTTTTAGCTTAGTTTTTCTGCATGTTTTGGCTTTGAGGGGGCTTAGACACGATGTGTTTTGGGTGCATGCATTTCATCAGATATATTCCTTTACTCAGTGCGTAATTACAGTGTTCTGCAGCAGGACTGTGAATGCTTCCTTCTTAAAGCAGCTAGTATGCTGAGAACCAGATGATTACTAAATTAGTGTCTGTATGAAAGACTATTAAGAGACCGTATAGACAGAGAAAGGACACTCGCTCTGTGTAATCAGGCTCTGCTGGAGCATGATTCACAGAATAATTTAAATAGAGATTTCTAATCCAACCACTTGTTCAAAGCAGAGGTAACTTCAAACTTAGACTGGGTTGCTCTGAGTCTTCTCCAGCTGAGTTTGAATGTCTCCAGGTGAGGAGATTTTACCATCAGTCTGTTCCAGTGCTTTATTACCTTCATGGTGGACAGTTTTTCCTCATGACAAATTGGACGTTCACCTGCTGCAGCCTGTGGTCATGATGCGTGACTTTCACTGAGAACACAGTATTCAATTTTGTACACTCCTCTTCATAAGATGCTCTATAATGTCATGTTTAGTAAGCAGACGGACTCTCACACCACGTTTATGTGTAAAAATCTGTTTTTAAGGGTTTTTCATAGGGTCAGGTTCCCAAGGCTGGGGAGGCGACCTCAGCCTTGAAGACTTTGCAGTTTCTCTTTTCTTGGGAGCAGTGTCATGCATTTCTGATGTCAAAAGAAAGTCCACCTAGTCAGCCTCCGTGTCTGGAAGGGATAGTGAGAGCATTTGCTCTACCCTTCTGCCAATCCAGAGTAGTGCGAATCTTCTGCCTGCTGCGCTTCTAATCTCAGCTGAACCATCGAGCCAGCAAGCTCTGGTTTCCTGCATGGTAATTAAGTACTTATTTAAAAATCAAAAAGCTCAGTTCTGATCCTACTGTCCCTGGCTGTTTACAAACTCCAGGTAGAGTTACTCTAGATTTACTCTCACATGCCTAGCAGCAGAATCAGGCCCAGTAAATAGAGCTATGAATCTTTTTAAGAGAAGCTGTTAAGAAGTAGCACCTAGATTTATTGTAGCATCATGTGTGTGCAATTGTTGATGAACATCTTCTGTTGGAGGCTGAATACCTGCTGTGTTACTGCCTTGCTTTTAATGTTGAGATAGCATCTCTGCCAGCATCTTGCTGATGCACAGACAGATACCCATAAAAGGGCCAGATCTTGCTTGGTGTTAAATGCCTTCATGTTTCATTAAGGTTGATGGCAGTGGAAGACACACAGTGCTTTGCAGGACGAGCAAATCACAACGAGCCACTTGCCCTGTGTGCTTCTTGTGGCAGAATTATGTCCCTAGTGTATACATTGCTCTGGCTGCAGTCTGGGATAACACCCTTTTCCATTCACTGGCTAGCGGCTTGGAAAGCAAGGGTCTTGAGGTTCTCCCAAATTTCTTAGCACCCAGCAAAAATTTAGAGAATAGGGATCACACTGTTGGCATGTGATGGGTGTTCAGATATTTCAGCCAATTCAGCTATGAGGCCTCACGTGTTAAGGCTTGCAGCTTGCCTTTTAGGCTTTCTAGGCAGGAATATGTCTGATAGAGAGAGAACACAGCTCTGTCCAGAACTGGCATCACGAAAAAAGAAAGATCTAAAAGTGCCAGGTATTAGCCTTGCTGCTTAGCCTATGTTTTTGGCCTCATTACACTAATCCAATTAAAGATTGATGGGAAAAGATAACACACACTCCAGTGAAGGGGTTTGTGTGGCAACTGCTTTCCTTCCTGGGCATCTGGAGTGGCCTAAGTTATGTTGTGCATCACCACACCTCCCCGGGCCCTGCAGACCCACTGGTGCCTCCATGTGCCGTGGTGTGTGCTCTTCTCCTGCATCATGTCTCTCTTATTACTAATGGAGCATGGATGCATTTTAGCTGCTGGTCAGCCCTCATTAATATCCAGAGATGACAGGTTGACATTTGTAAAGAAGACTTGCATTGACCTTCATGTTGTGCATCGGTGCGGTTGCCATACAGGGCCCTGTGCTGGATGCTTCTTCCTGCGCTGCCTCGGGAATGCATTTGTGTTAGGGACCGACTGCTCTGTAACCCTTTGCTGCTGTCAGGAATGCAGGCAGTGTGTCTGGATTTCTCTGCATCCCTCTGCCCATTTCAGGACTGTTCGCTGTACAACCTCCATCCATCCCAGTGAACGGGACTGGAGGGTGTTGTGGTTGCACTTGTGGCTTATTGTGGAGGTTTGGTTTTTGGGTACTGGGGGCCTTAATGGAAGACAGCTTTATGCCAATAGCGATGTCCCATCTTCTTCCCTTTCCTGGATTTCGTCTGGGGAAGCAGCAGAAGAAAAGGCTATGCTGCCCCAGCATCCCAAGTGCTGTCAGTTGCCTGTCTCTCCCCCAGCCCACACCATCCCAGCTTGAGGACTGCTGCAGCCTGCTCGACAGTGACATTTATTAACAGAGGGGGCTTTGAAAAAAGGCAGGCTGCTCCTGCAAAGGCTTCTCACTGTAACTCTGTCTCCTCTCACCAGCCCATCTGAGGCAATAGCTGCTGGTGTTGAAATTCATTAGTGTTACCTGACAGGCGATGGAGGCTTGCTCTGTCTGTTCCCACTTCCCTGCTCTCATGTCCCTGCTTCATGCATGCTGATATTTAAAGCTGATGTGTGGCTCATAGGCTTGTTGCACTGTGACAAGTTTGGGGGTGGTTGAGAGAACTGAGGGGGTGGAAGGAAAGCAAAGAGGGAGGGAGATGGGACCTGTCTCAGGGTTTTTGTGAAAGGTCAGGGCTTTTCAGGCCCTCTCCAGATGTACTCTATTTCCACAGCTGCTGCTTGAGAATTTTAAGTACAGCCATGCAGATGTGGTTTGTCCTGTGCTGATGAGGGGCAGAGAGAGACAGCACTGAATGTGCTTGGTGATAGTGAGGTGCAGTCACCCTCCACGGGCTTATCTGGTGAAAAGCAAGAGCAGGTGGGCTCCTCTGGCCCCTTGAGTGGTCTGTGAGGCTGACATCCCACCCTACATCAAAACAGAGCAGCACCTCTGGGCTGAGTGTTGACCAACCTTGCTTTGAATGAAGGTGCCAGGCTGGTTTGACAGCTCCTCTCTTTGGCCATGGTGCTGTTGTGTGCTTCAGTAACCATGCAGCTTCCTTCTTCAGTGAAGGATTTCCAGGGCAGGAGCCTGCCTGTCCTCTCCTTTGCAGCCCAATGCACTGGGGTTGGCCAGGACACAATTAAAATGTCCTGCATCTCTTACAATGCAAGGTCTCCAGGGAATGGATTTTTTTTGGAAGGTTAAGATCAGGTCTATAAACCCCAAGATTTAATGTCCCTTTATCTTCCCATAGAGGAACTTGTTCTTTTAAGTGCTTCAATATCAATACACCCTGTGTGTAGCAAGTGGCCCAATTTCTTTGTCTCCTGACATCCTGAACCCAGAAGCAGATGGACGTTAACCAGCTCTGATTAGTTGGAAGAATCAAGCATTAATTTTTTATACGCCAGAACCACCTGAGTGACGGAAATCAATTATGGCTGCCCCTCCCCCTTCCATATTAATCTGTTGGCTCCGAGCAGAGATGGAGGGACCTGTTGAAACGAGAAACCCCTATTTCTTCATTTGACCCTCTAGATAATTAGGGTTAAATTGATATGCTATCGCACTGGTGACACATTTTATCTGCCTCTGTTTGTACAAGAGGATACAATAGTGGAGGAAGGACCAATTTGTGCCCTGCTCTAGCTAACCAGACTGAGATAAAAGGTGTCACTAGTATGATAACGTTCTTGCTTCGTGCTCCTTTATTGTTGCTCAATTTGCTTTTTTTTTTTTTTAATCCTGTTCTTTTTCTTTCAATACCCTTGGTCATATTTTAACTCCATGCCATCGCATAATGACGCCCTGCTAAATGTGTGTGGAGATAGGCAACTCTGGCTGACAGCCTTCCCTGATAACCGAATTCCAGCCCATCCATCACTAGGCTGCTCTCCTTAACTTAAGGAAAGTGATAACTAAAGCAAGGCTGTTTATCACCGTTGAGCTGTGCGCTTCTTGCTGCCTTGGAGAGAGCTGGCTTCAGCAGCAGAAATGCAGCCATGTCACCTCACCTCCTATTTGCATCCTGCTCATCTCTAGGCCCCATTTACCCTGCATGGTACTGAAGCAGGGCTGGATGAAAATCAGAGACTGGAGTGGTGAAAGCTCTCTGAAAATGGTGCAGAGTTGCCACTGCTGACCATGGTCTAAGAAGGACTTAGACTTGCTTAGCTGGTGGAGGAGAGTATACTACCTGATGTCACTTGCTCTTCTGCCCAAAGGAAATGTGCATTTTGGGAGCAGGCAGAGGTTATGTGCTCCCAGCTCTGCTTGTGGGAGGACAGAGCACCAGAGCTGCATTGGAGGCTGGAAAATCCCACAGCCATTTTCAAGTTTCTCTATATTGAATGCAGTCAGCGTTTGGCTGATGGGGTGGTTTTTGAAAGCCAGCTTCCTTCCCAAGGAGAAAGAGCTTCACTGTTTGGGAAACCAGTTAGACCTCATTCGAAGGATCATGGGATATTGAATGCAGCAAAATGTGCCATCATTTCTCTTCTCCCTTACCTGAGGAAGGGCTGAATCCTGAGCTCTTTGCTCAAGCAAAGCTGCCCTCAGTGCGGAAGTTTGGCTCTGGCAAGAGCAAGAAGCCATACTGAGCATAAGAGTTTACTTATCAAATAAGTGAATGCTCAAGTGAGTGGTGACTCTGATAAATAGACATGCTTCCTTACAGGCCATGGTATTTCTGTTCCCCAGGACAACCACAGATGAGCAGTATTCAGTCCAGCCTAGGAAAGAGGATAGAAAAACTCCTGCCTGGTCAGCAGGATGGCGAGTGGAGGGACCACTGCAGGTGACAATCTTGGAGCTGGGGAAAAGATGTTTTTTCCTCCCTGTAGCTACCTGGAAACCCAGGTTCTGTGCAGCGAAAGCCCCTGGTTCCCTGTGCCATGAGTGCTGCATATTCAGACTAGACCAGACCCATGCAGCAATCCTTTGCTAGTCATTGCTCAGTGGCTGTGTCCCTAAGGTGTTGGTCTCCTGGAGCTTGAAAAACTTGAAGCCCCTTTGCTGCTGACAAGAAACGAGGGGAGCAGAAGCATTGATGGGGGAGGGGAAATGTCCTGAGGTCACACTGCTTCACAGTTTCTGGGGTTGTTACTTGTTTGCAAAAATGCGTCATTTATTTAGTTGACATATTTATTTGGAGCATTTATTTTCTCCAATTAAAGACCCACTGTCCAGCGCCCAGGGCACACTGCCATCAGTCTCAGGGTGAAAAGAGAACCAGACTGTCCAGTTTGCTGGGCCTTTTGGTCCCACAGGGATGGCAGTGCTTTAGATGTCATTCATTGCACTGGATGGTTTGCTGTCAATTCCTGTGGCTAACAAGAACAATGCTGCACTCACTTCT
This sequence comes from Vireo altiloquus, assembly GCA_013396875.1. Taxonomy (NCBI): domain Eukaryota; kingdom Metazoa; phylum Chordata; class Aves; order Passeriformes; family Vireonidae; genus Vireo; species Vireo altiloquus. Next base: position 1,091,132 of record VZRF01011301.1, on the reverse strand, counting down.
TCTGGGCCCTATCCACATATAAGGTGAATTGATAATTTTTCCTCTAACTGGAGCTAGGCTGAAACCTCTATTAACTCCCCTTGGGTTATGAGGAGAAAATAATTTTTTCTAACATACATAATTTTTTCTAACATGTTGCTAACTTCTGTCATCCTCCTGTCCAGCTAATTGTGAGCAGTGTGAAAGAGGTTGGCCTAATCAAGTGCCTATATTTAGACCAGTTGTTTGTTTTAGATGGTTCCTTTTCTTGTGATCTTTCTTGATTTGGGCACCAGCAAAAAGCAGCTTTCCTGGAGACTGCTTTCTCAGCATGCTGATTGGGGCTGGTTGGGTCTGTTCGACTGAGGGATGTCACGGACATCTGTGTAATGGCTGTAAAATGCTTGGGCCAGGCTGCTGTTTGTGTGGCAGCTGTGCAATTGTGAGGAGTGACTCCAGGTGCTTTATTTCAGCACGATGGCATCAGATGAACTGTGCCCAGGGATGAGACCGTGCTGTCAACTTGAACTACTTGCCCTGCACACCGCTGTGGCCCTGCTCCTTGCAAGCTTGTTCTCTTGACAGCCTTCCTGTTTTCAAAGAACTTCCTCTGGACGTTCTTATTCAAATGTGTTTGTATGGCTTAAATTATTGGTCCTAAATCATCACATGTGCATCTTCTCAGGACCAGGAATTTGACTTTGGCACAGGAAGTCTATTTCTTTCTTATCCTAAGCAGGGCAAAGGTGGTACACAGGTGGGTTCCAGTGTGTGCTGGCTCTGTTGGCCACATATGCCAGGAGATTCCTCTGGATATGTTTCCCAGCTTCCTTCCTTTTCTTTGCATAGAAATGAAGGAGTCACCAAGACCAGACTGCTCTGGTACTGCACTACCATGAGTCTCACATTAGCTGCAAGTGCATTATCTGTGTTGCTCCTTCATCTCCTTACTCGGGGAAATGTCTAGAGAGATGGTTCTCTGTTCACCAAAGGATTTGGAGCTGGGCTGAGCACTCAGGTACTGCCTGAGATGCTGATGGTGCACTTTGGGGTGTTTACCTTGTATCCACTTCTCACCAGAGCTTGTTCCTCTATTTCAGTCTTGAGTCTGAAGTCTAGTCCGGGCTATTCACTCTTTCCTCCTTGGAGAGCAGGAGAAGGCTTTGCCCTGGACATGATGGTGGTCTGTGTTCAGATGTTTGAGCAGCTGATGCTGGCACTCATAGCTCTTCCTCCTCCCCTGCAATCTCCTCCTACAACCCCCATGTGCTTGAGGAATTTGGGAGATTCCCCACCTCTCTCTGTTTGGAAAAGCCAGTTTCTAGGGTTGTGACTTTTAACATGCACAAACACCTCTAATTTAGTCATTTATTTAGTTGACATGTTTATTTGGGATGTTCCTTTGCTTCACTTAAAGATCCTGCGACCAGTGCCCCAGGCATGCTCAGCAGTATGTGAATGAACAAGATCAATCAATTACTCTTGATCCGATCAAAGTGGCCAGGGAAAACTCACATAACTCATGTCCCTGCGCAGGCTTGGCTGGAGCCACACGGTGCAGCATTCCCTGGCTGAGGGGCACATCCTCGCTCCCCTGCAAACACATTGGGATTGGCAGTGGGGGAGAAGCAGCTTTTCTGAGGTGCTGCTGTCCCTTCAGGCAATCCGCCTCCCTTACCGATGCTGTTTTGTTTTGAGCCCTATTCCATTGGCTTGCTGTAGGAAGGGAGAGGATAAATACGTGTGCTCACAGCTCTGGCTGCTGTGTTCACATCCCTAGTGAGGCAGTGTGCAGCACTTTGTGTCTTCAGAGTTGTGTCTGCTCTCTTCTTCCAAGAACCTGCTTGGAAAACAGCCTCTGCTTTCTTAGCCCTACTGTACTGCTATCCAAAAAATGAATGCTTTGGTGCTTCCTCCCCTCCTTCATGTCTCTTTTGATGTTTTAACCATAAAGGCCAAATAGAGAAGCACCAGGGCATGACAGGTGAATTGTCAGTCCTTCTGTCTGCCCTGTAAGCTGCTGGCAGAGCAGGATGGTTTTGCAGGGATTTGTGATGGGTTTGCTTAGCCAAGAACAGCCTGGATACTCCAATCATGTTTGTGTGCTAGCCAGTGTGGAGAAGAACTGAGTGCTACACTTGTACACAACTGCTGTTCAAAATATTTAGTCTAAAAGGTTTCAGCAGCCTGGATGTGGCTGGATATATATAAGTCTTAGGCCAAGCTTTACTCTCATGAGATATTCTTGCCAACAGCTATGGTGTTTCTGATGTGCAGCATGATGTTACAGTAGACTTGAGAGTCTTTTCCATCTCTGAACGAAATGCATTTAAGAAAACAGAGTTTGTGTTGTCAAGACACTGATTGAATCAAACTTGCTCTCTCTTCTCTCTTACAGGTTACCAGGACAATGCCAGTACTTAGGGCTGCCGGTTGCTGATTACTTCAAACAGTGGATTAATCTGAAAAAGGTACTTCTGTGCAAACTGACATGGTCCCTGTCTCCCTCCTCCCCTTGTCCTTCACTTTTCCTCTTTAAGGAGGTGTCTAATAACTACTGCTGTTTTGCATTGAAATGAGTTATTTTCTCAGAAGCTGGGCTGAGTGAGTCCTCCAGCTCCCTATTGTATCTCCTCTAATAGAGTCTTACTGTACTTGATGGGATGTGTTCTGCAGCTGGGGAGAATCCCATTGTGGCAGGCACAGTGCAATGCTTCTGCATAATATTGGGACACTGTGAGACCCCTTTTCAGTGGAGGTTGTGTCCAGTACTGCTGACCCTGTTTTGTTTTGCAGCCATATAAGGCTCCTAGGAGCATGGTTCCCATCAGATGAAATTCCAGTTAATAAATGTGGAAATACTCCATTGTAAAAATCAGCATTTCTCTTTGTAGCGTGGGGAAATGGAGCTGTCTCAGCAGCATGTCCACCTGAGAGATCAGCGATCACTTTGCTAAGCAAAATGCCTTGGGCTCAGTACTGTCTGGTGCCTTGTCTTTTGCTCCATACCTTGACTGGGTGGTTAAGGAGCAGCATGCTCAAGGACTCCTGGCACAGCTGCTTCATCTGCACAGAAAAACGTGGTGATGCCATAAGTCACAAACCAAAGTGGGAAGAAAAGAACAAGTGTGATTACAAACAGTAGCAGGGAGGAGGCTGCAGTCTGTGCACAAGAGAAATTGGGGTGGCCCTCCTGGTTAAACCTTTAGATGAGTAAAGATTCCCTTCCCCCTTCCAGTTCAGTGCTTTATTTGGTTTTCTGTGCCTTTTCCTGGTAATTAGGGGTCTCAGTAATCAGAATTTGCTATAAACAGCTCATTGTTCTTGCGGGCTTTTCTTTTGTTCCTTTATTTATTTATTGTTTTAAATGGAAGCATGAGTGACAGGCTGAGCAGCCTCAGAAGGACAATTTGCATGATCTGTTCCGTCAAATGGGGTAGAATATGAACTTAACAAGGGATGCTGGCAGCACATTCCTGGCTGAACTTGTCAAAGGGTCTTGTATTTCCCTGCTGTCAGAGCAAATCTTTTGGCTGATTGCTGGTCCTTGGTAAATGAAATCTGAAAGCACATTGGGGCATTCTGCAGTTCAGTGACCATTAATGATCGCCATTTGAAGTTCACTAAACTTCCGGTGAATGGATAGCAGCTATATAACCAGCAGGTTGATGGCTGCAGAATAATAATACTAAAAAAAAAAATCCCTCTGTACTGTGATGTTTGCTAAGAAGTAGATTGATCCATCCATGCTCCTCCTCTGGGCCTCAGGATGAATGACTTTTGGCTCTTTCCCATAGTTCAAGGCTCCTGGATTTAGTGTGTTAGGAGCTGGGATTCATCATTATGTAGATGTTCAGGCAAGTGCCTCTTCTTCAAGATTAGCGTTCATGTATTGCATGTCAGCAAATACTGTGATACTGAGCTGAGGGCTGCTGAGCATCCACGAAGTCCCAAGCACAGGGCTAAAGGCAGGAGCAGGAGGGAAGTTGTGGCACTGAAATGTTCCCCTACCCAGCTCCCTGAAAGGGTCACATGTTGAGCATGCAGGATGAGGGCATGTGGGTTGGGTTGTCCTCCTCTGCAGTAAAGCTTCAACCTCCTTCAGATCGTGCAGGAATGTGACAAAGAAATGTTGATCTTCTTCCAACCCCTCTCATCCTTTAAGAACAATGAAGTTCTTCTGACACTTTAATACCTGACGCCCTCTGACACAGAATGGTTTCAGGGACTCTGAATCCCTCTGGGAAGTGACCCATCCTGCCGAGGAGAGCAGGGACCTCTCCTGTCCTGTGGCTAAGAGCTGCTTCCCCTGGGACTTGCTCTTAGCCCAGGGTGGTGATCTTCCTATGCCACGCACTGCCTTCAGGTACTTGTGGGGCAACTACCTGTGTTTTCATATGAGAGGATTTCCAGCCTAGATAACTAATTCTGTCTAAGCAGATGGACCCAGCAGAGACTCAGTCTCTATTGAATGAGCTCCCAGTGTAAGATAGATAAGAATGGACAGGTAGCTAGCCTTGCCCCCCCCATTCTTCCCTGCATAGCTCAGGTGGCCCTTTTTCCCCTCCCTCTAGCATGTTCCTGACCTAGAAATACCTCCTAGGCTGAGTCTGCCTCTGACCTGATCCATGAAGTAAGTGAAGGTGTTGAGGGGTGGGTGGGGCTTGGAGTGTGAAATTGATGATTTCTAGGTCATGGATTATGCAGAGACTTGAATGTTTCAGATCTCAAGAAAACAGGCACATGTGACAGAGAGCAGTTTCCTGCAGGATGGCCCCACCTGCACCTGCTGTACCTCCTTTGAGTCTCTGCTTATGAGCAGTGATAACAGGAGGACCTTTCTGAATTAGGGAGCTCCTGCCACAACTACCAGTCAATGCTGAAGTAGGATTAAACACAGACGAGTTTGTGTACCTATGTGTAGTGCAGTACACATAGGTAGCAACAAAATATGTTCCACATTCCCTTTGCCCATGCACTCACAGCTTCAGGTCCACTTTGTCTCTGTTTTGTATTATTTTAAAAAACAGTCCTTGTCTGGACTCCCTCTTCCAGAGCGTGGAATGCTCCAGAGCTCAGCAGATCTTCTTCCCGCAGTGACAAAAGAATCTTTCTCAGAGTTCACTTCCAATAAACTTCCCTTTTCACTGCTCTGCTGCAGGAGCAGTTGAGGTGAGAACTTTGTGCCTGCAGGCAGCTTTCACAATTTCCAAGACCTGCCTCTTGGGCAAGCTGGAGACAGGAATTGCCCCCAGTAGCTGCCATGCTTGCTTTGTCTCAGGCAAACCTTAATGGATTGATCTGGCTGTTCAGGTGGTGGTGAGCTCCACATGTGACTGCTGCAGTGGTGGCCACTGTGGCTTGGGATCTGTAAAAAAGCCTTCTGTGGAAGAGAAAGGGGAGACAAGGAAGCTGCCCATGCACTTGACCATGTTTCCTGAAGTTTTACCTTGCCCTGTGCCCCCCCAGCCTGCTAATGCATCCCTTCTGTCAAGCCTGATCAGTGTTTGCTGACATTTTTAATGTCACTGAGCGATCTTGTATCTCTAGTGAACTGTCAGTGTAGAGCTGACTCGGGGCAGAGAGTTTATCATGTTCTTCACTTCGATTAGCTCAGCCTTGTGGGAGGGCAGCAGAAAGCAGAGGAGGCTTTCTTTGAATGCTGCAACATTTCAGATATCCCCCTAAACCATCTCAATAGAGAGCCACCATCCCATCTGCCAGTTCTCCTTAGGTACCTGTCATGTTGATCCACAGAGGCCCTGTGGGTTAGGACTGAGGTGCAGAACCTGAGCTACATCACTGGAGCTGGATGCTCTGGGTGGAAATAACAAAGAGAGCTTCATGTCAGGAGAGAGGGACACCAATGGAGTAATATGTGCAGAAACCAGGAGGCCATGGGTCAAGATTTATGCAAAAAGGAAAGCTCCTGCAGCTAGCGAGCTGCAACCAAGCTGCTGCCCTGAGAGTATCTTCAGGTAGCCTGGGTAAATCCATTACTGAATATTCTAACAGAAGGATCAGCTCTCATTTGTGCTCCCTCTGCTCTTTCAGGAGCCTCTTTGATTTGTTTTTCAGGTCCCACTTGAGCTAGCAGCATGGTTGGTCCCATGGTGAATCCTCACCCCATGGGCTGGAACCAGTGCTGTGTTAGGTTGAGGACAGAGTTCCTGCAATCACAGGGTGTCCAAGAGCCTGGGAATGGGAAACCCAGCAGGCAGTAGGAGTTGTCAGCACTGCTGGGCTGGGAGCACATCACTGAACGGAGAGTGGTTTGATGAAGGGAGGAGGTGGAAGAACAGGAGTGAAGATAGATTTTCTTACAATGAGCTTGTGCAAGAAGAATATTAGAAGGATGATGAGGGTATCAAAATGGCCAGACCAAAGATGTAACCCAGATTATCTTTATGCCACAGGCCAGTAGCCAATGCTTGCAGGTGTAATAGAGAGAGCAGGGCTCAAGTCAGCTTTCTCTGATTCCCAGCAATTGTCTCCTCAAGAACTGAGAGCAGTCCCTGGACCACTGTATCTAGCACCCATTATTTTTACCATGTCTGTCTACCAGAAACTTGTACGCCCTTTTCTGAATCTGCTCATGCTTTCAGTTTCTACAGCATCCTGCAGCAATGACTTTTGCTATTTAATTATGCATCAATTATACTCTGCTTACTCATAAGTTATGTGAAGATGCACGTCCCTTTGTTTCTTTTAAACCTATTGTCAGATCATTTTCTTGGGCCTAGGTCTTGCATTGTGTGAAAGAACATGTGTTTCTAGTTCTTCTTCATCATGTTATTCTTGATTTGAGACCTCAGTCACATTCTTGCTCAGTTATCTCTTCCAGCACGGAAAAACTTGTTGGAGGGCTGGCAGAAAGGCACCTGTGGGCTCTGTGACTCTAGAACTGGCTTGTGGAAGTTAATATTAACATGTGTACATTATCTTGATCTTCCATTTATTCTCTGGATGTTTTGCATTCAAAAGATAAGAGGAGTGTTTTATGTATCCACTAAGGGTTTGTTTTATTCTTTGTTTCTCAAATATTCTTTTTTTAAAAAAAAAAGAAGACAATCTTCATACCAATCACAGAGCTGTCCCTTTCTCTGCACAGCTATCCTGGCATCTTTGACCAGCTTTGATTTCTATTTAGAGGGTGCAGCATGTCTGTAGATATAGTAATAGTGGTTGCTTTAAGAATGACAGAAAACTGGTCTTGGTTTGACATCCTCCTGAAATACAGGAAAGTTTTTATGAAAGGCAAGAGTTGAATGATGCATGTCAAGGAATGCAACTTTCCTTCTCTGGGCATGATGAAACAGAGTTGACAGAGCCTTGGGGAGCACAATGTGACCACGCTGGGGTGCTATGGCTGTGCACAGAGCCGGCCTTTTCCAGGGTCAGCCTTTATTGATCTGTAGATATTCCTGTTTGGAAGCAAACTGTTAATACACATGCACAAATGTTTTAAGGTCACCTACTTGCATTGTGAAATCTGTCTGAGGAAGCATGTAATAGGATGTTTTTGTTAATATTTGGCTACTAGAAATAAACACATCTTAAACAAACAAAGATTTGCTAACAGCTTTCTGTCTCTCCTCTGAATTAACAATTCCTTCTGCCTTTGGGGTGGGAGGAGGGGCTCTGAGTACATCTCAGGCACTTGGTGCTGAAGTGTCTTGAGTGCTTTGGATGAAGATCGTTGAAAGGGTGAGAAATGGTTTATGTGTTAACCCATATACCTGGAAGTTGCTTTTTTGAGGTCTTAACTTCTTGAGGACTTACAGTGATTGTTATCAATTTCCTGTTTATTGAGTTATTGGCTGTAGGGAATATAAAATGCCTGGTAAGCTTAGAAATGCCAGAGGAGGACTCCTCAGGCAAATGCTTCGTGGCCAGAGCATCAAGCACATGAATAAATGTTACCTCCTAACTGCAAAGTTAGTTAGTGCCCAGGGCTTTGCTGGTTTGCAGCTTTAGTGCCTATTCTGAGACCCTGCCACACCTTCCCTCAGTGGGACCTGGGCTTGGCTTGGCTCCTCACCCCATCAGTGAAGCTCTTGGCTTTGGAAAGTCTCAGAGGGCAGAAATGGGAGAGGTTGTGAAAGGAAACACAAGAAGTGTGACTCTGGGGCTCAGCGAAGTTAGGGTATCTCTTTCGCGGAGATGAGGAAAGGAAAGTGTCTGTGGAATGGCACTGGTTCATAGTTGGAAAGAAATGGAAGGAATTGCTTATAACAGCAAAATGACTGTGTTTAATAAATACTTTGCTCTGTATTTACAGAAAGGCAGAGGTTGCCATATTGCTGAGCAAGAGGTTTGCCGTTACAACACAGTTTTCTGATAAAGTCAAGTGGTGAATTGGTTGGCATTTTGCATAGCTGGTTTACAGGAGTTTTAAAGAGCTGGCTGAGATGCCCTGGACTATTAATAAGTCTTTGAACATGGGGGAAGTTCTAGAGGACTGGAAGAAAGCTAATGTTGTACCAGTAATTTAGAAGGGCAAATGGGATGACCGATGAAGTAATTATAGCCCTATCATCTTGACATTAATTCTGGGCAAAGTAATGAAAAGCCAGATATCATAGTTGATTAATAAAGAATGAAAAGAGGGTAATATAATGCCAATCAATGTGGATTTATGGAAACTAGATCTTTTTCAAACTAACTTGATATTTTTTTTATGAGAATACATGTTTGGTTGATAAAGGTAACCATGTCAATGTAATATACTTCTGTAAGGCATTTGACTTGGTACCTTATGACATTTTGATTAAGAAACAAGAGTGATACAAAATCAACATGGCACACATTACATTGATTAAGAAAGAGCAAACTGACAGCTCCTAGCATTTAATTGTAAATGGATAATCATCATGGAGTGCATGTCTTCCTAGTGGGGTCCCACAGGGATCTATTTCTCAGACCTCTTGTATTTAACACTTTTGTCAATGCCCTGAAAGAAAACATAAAAATCATTTTCGATAACATGTGCAGATACTGCATCCAGAAGGCGGCTGCTGTTGGATTTATAAACAGGCAGTGGTGAGGAGGAGCAGAGGGGCTGGATCATTTCTTTTGTTGGGTCAGGTTTGATCAGTATGGGATATTTGATCCCATCTGCATCAGAAAGAATCCTGGAAACTTGGAGACTAGATGAGAACTGCAAGACCAAAGGAGCACTTGCCATGCAGTAACAACCCTGGGAGCCATTTTAGGGTACCAGGGAAGGGTAAGGGCTGAAGTTGCTGAGTATCTAAGGGAGAGCCAAGATGTGGCAAGAGGTTCCTTCACAGAAGCAGACAAAAGCATAAGCAGTTCCAGTTCCTGGAAGCCAAAGCAAGGTAATTCAGGTGCAGATCTTTACAGTGTGGGGTAATTAACTGTTGGAACAACTTACCGAGGGCTGTGGTGGATTATCCAGCTTAGGAGGGAAGACTTTTTTCCTAAAAACATCAGCTGTGGTTCAGACAGGAATTTGGGGCAGTGCCGTGGCCTGTGCAGGTCAGGCCAGCCGATCGTAGCTGTTTCTTCTGTCGTGATGATCTTTGCCCATTGGTCTTGCACGGCTCTGGCCGCTCTGTTCCTTTGCAGTGAGAGCACTCTGGAGGGCTCCTGGCTTGGAGAGAGCAGACAGCACGAACATCACGAGGCTGGGAACGGAGGTGGAAGCATCCTGGGGAATGAGGCACCTCTGGCATGGGCAGAGGAGCCCTCCTACTCTGGGGCTGGAGCACAGCAGCCATCCACGACTTCTCCTTTAAATCTGTCGTGCAGCTGTCTGAACTCTGAAATTTCTTTCACTCTCTCCCTCGCCTTGTTAACATGTGTTGCCTTTGGGGTAATCAGGGAAAAAATATTATGTCCTTTTACAATTACCGGGTTTTGGAATATTAAAATGTCTCTCTGCATCGGCAGTGTTATTTTGATTGGTATTCTAACCTTTGACTAGCCCATAAAGCGAGCCGCTCTTCAAGCCAATATTGCAGGACTGAAATTTAATTCCGAAATGATTCCAGATAATAGGGAGACAGATAATATATGCATGAAGGATATTATGTTTGGACTAAATGCAGCAGGGCCAGGGCTTGGGAGTTGAATAATAGCCCAGAGTGAGTTATAATCTGTGGGACAGAAATACCTTACTGTCAGGGCCAGGAGAGGAACTCTTAAATCAAAGGGAGGGAGATGAGGAGGGAGTTGAGGATAGTCATCTCAACGGGAAAGGGCATCGAGGAGAGGCCTTAAAGGAGCAGCCCTTTCTGTCCTTCTGCAGAGCAACCTGTCCTTTCTTACTTAATAGGGAGTGCTGAGTAAAAACATACTTCCAAGGAAAACCAATAGGCAGGGGAAGTTCTTGGCAGTCTTTTCCCTTTTGTCTTCCTGGATTCATTAGAAGAAGGTACAGGATGGGTTGATGCCTCAGTTTCCCTACAAGTTGTAACCAGATGGACCAAGGGGTTGTTGTTGTAGTAGGTTTGCAATACATGCTAAGGTAGAGTGCTCACATAATACAGAGTAACCATCACGGTTGATTTTTACATCCACTTTCACATAAAACAAAGAAAGCACAGGCATGGCATATGGGCCATGTGGACGGTAGCTGTTGTTCATGACTCTGCCCCAGACCTCAGCCTGGGTCTCAACTGCCTCAGAGCTGTGTCCCTCCCTCAGAGCTGCTGCCTAAGCTGGTGACTGGAGACACGGATTAGGAGTATCTTCTATGACAGCAGAGGTACAAATTCAGTGACTTTCACTGGAGGCTTTAAGAAACAACACCTCCCTCTGGGCTCTCTGTACCGGGGAAGGGAACTTGAGGTTTTTGCTATTTGCTCCTCTACAAGTGGCACTTTGTGTTTTGCCAACAGCTTCCGGGCATGATGAAGTAGTCAGAAGTCTGCAGTACCTCAGTCCTATAACTTAACCTGCTGGGCAAGGTGTTGGGAGTTTTCTGTAGCTAGACTTTGCAGAGCAGTGCAGGTGGCCATGCTGCCAGCTGTCCTGGGAGGAGGGGAACTGAGCAGGCAGAGATGGAGAATGATGTCTGCTGCTGGGTGACACAAACCCATGTCAATATAACAGGCTTTGGCTCAGTGGCACCAGCTTATAGTTTCAAAGTAATGATCTTAGCCTCACATTTGATTTCCTTTCCTTGCAGTCTCAGGAGCTGGTCTTGCTACAGCTGAGAGGGGCTCTAGATGCAGCCTGGAGGCTTCACTGGTTTTGGATTACTTGAATGATAACATACACGCCCATCTCAGGAGGGCAGAAATAAGCGGTATCCATTTTTGGCTAAATCAAATGATTCTGTGTTTCCCTCTCCTTTGGCTTTTGGTTTTGGGTTTTTTTTTTGTGAATTACATCATCAAAACACCGGAGCAATTTTCTGTGGAACTTGTGTCTGTACAAATTGTTTGGAGAGACAGGAAAGATGTGATCCCCTGAGGGTTAATGTAAGTTATATGGAAGCCGCTTAGAACTACTCTAGGGTAAAGGGTACACATGAATATTTTGTTCCTATTAACAACAAGCTCTTCCTGGAGTTTCCTTTCATCCTTCTGTCCCTCTTGTAGCTATGCTGCATGTGTTCTCATGGCATTTCACACACAGGTTAACTTCTTTACCATCAGGGATTCTCCTACATCCTCTTTTGTTAATGCATACTAAAATGTTCTGGGTGCATGTTAAAGTTCACCTCTTTTCCTAGGCAAGGTGTTTTGCAACCTGGTCTCAGCCTTTGGAACAAACAAGTTTCACATACTGCATTTGGGGAGGACCTGGCACAGGTGGAAAAACCCAGAGAGGAACAGAAGAAAGGTCAGAGAGCTGGAAGACATGACCTCCAGAGGAAGATCAAGGGATTTAGAGGACAAAGCCTCCAGCTACGCCAGGGGACATTTAAGTTGGACATTAGGAAGAATTTCTTCACAGAAAGGGTGATTAGATATTGGAATGGGCTGCCCAGAGAGGTGGTGGAGTCACTCTCCCTGGAGGTGTTTGAGGGAAAGACTGGATGTGGCACTCAGTGCCATGGTCTTGTTGACAAGGTGATGTTAGGTCATAGGTTAGACTCAATGATCTCAGAGGTCTTTTCCAACCTGGTTGCTTCTGTGATCTGAGATATTCAACCTAGAGAAGACTAAGCACAAATCATTTTTGAGGAATGAAAGTGCTCAATTTCTGGCTGGTAGTGGTGTAGGTCTCTCAATCACATCCTTTCCTGCTGCAGGGAGATCAGTAAACAGTCCCCATGGATAAGAGCAGGAATATGGGACCTCTAGCTCTTGAGAGTTTAGAAGAATGTGTAGGGATGATTTGTTTGGCTAGAGCTGGTCCTGCCTTCCCCTCCTGCTTGCCCTGTGTGCTGTGATACTTCATTTGCCCTTGCGTTTGGACATGGGCTGTCTGTATTTGTTGGGACACACACACTGAAACTCAGAGTACGTGAGCAGGGAAAGAAGGGGTTTTTCCCTTGGTGTTGCAGTAGAGTCCCGGGGACGGCAAGAAACCGCGGCAGTAAGTTCAGATGAGAAGAGCCATAAAAGCCATTTATTAAGAAAATCTTGTCCTTTTTATAACCAGGATCGCTAGAGCAGGAGACAGGTGTTGGTTCTTGGGTGAACACCTCTTTATCATCATTGGTTAGTTACAACACCACCCCAGAACAACAAGTTAGAATAACAAAGTCTAAAAACACCACCTGTGAGATGTAGTTTACAAAAACCACATAAAATAGTTTACACAAAACTACTGCTGGTTCCCAGCTCTGTCTGTGAGAAAGCAACTTCTTCTCACAAACAGGCCAAGAGCTGGAGAATCTCTCCCTGACCAACTAGTCAGCATCCACACCTTGAGTGCCATGTACAGTCTCCACTCGCCTTCTGATGCTGTCTGCCCAGATCCCAGATGTTTGAACTGGGAAAATTCCTAGGCAGACTTTATCACCTGGAAGAGTCTTTGGGCTTCAGTAAGAACCGGGACCTCCTGTAGCTACATGTGATACAGAGGGCTCTCAGGTAAGGTCAGAAGGTATTGATTCAAGAGAAACTAAGGAGCACAATTATGTTCCTTGGCCCTATGCAGCCTGCAGCCTGGATAAAGCAGAGAGTAGAATTTATTGCCTTTTTGCTTTTCTTAACCAGAGCGAAAGATTTGCCTTTTAGGTGAAATTCTGAGCAGCAGTTTGCTGAGCACGCTGCAGTGGTCACTTTACCGAAAGCTTCCTTGTCTGTGCAAGTGGTTGGAGGCAGGTTGGCATTTCTATGTTTTGCACATTGTTTTAGCTGCAGGCAAAAGACAGAAAGGCAGCTGCTCAGACCTTGCATGCTGCTCTTCCTGCTGAGTGCCATATTGCTCGGCTGCACCTCACTGTGCCTGCGTTCCCTGTGCTGGGGGATTTGAGCATCTGTCCCCTGCACCGAGGAGCCTCCTGGTTTCCATCTGGCTCTGTGTGTGTGCTGCTGCTAAGGTTAAATGTACTGCTCAGACCTTTGTTCCATGGGTCTAGTTGCTGCTTGCAGGTTGAAGAAGGAGCCATGCTGACACTCCTGTCTTGCCTCCTTATGGGGATGTGTGCTGTTGGTGCCAAAGACAACGTTTTAGAAAGAGCCTGCACCCAGACTTGATGCCCTTAGCATGGCAGGCCAGGAGCAAGCCAGGGGAACCACAAGAAGGGTCTGAATTAGGCCTTTGTGAGCTGGATGTCAGTCTGGCACAGATCTGGCATTTCACCTGCACACAAGACTGTGGCTGTGCCTACAGGGCATTGGTGCTGTTGTCAGAAGCTGAAGTCTCCAACCTCACTGGCCTGTTTATGTGAAGCTGTGGAGCATCCTGCATTTCCCCGTGTCTGGAGTACTGAGGTCTGCCAGAGGGGCTGGAACCTTCTCCATGCCCTGGTATTACAAGAGGGAAGCCGACCCCAGGCCTGACACAGCTCCGTGCAGTCGATACCAGAGCAAGACTGGAGGAGAAGGGATTAGAGGCAGGGCATGTTTTACAATAATCCCACAACGTGTGCTGCCTTCCTGGCCAGGAGGAGCTGGGAGTTGAAGGCACAATGTGTGAAAGATGGCCTTTCCTAGGATCACATGGGAAATGCAAGGGACAGAGCATCCCTGCATCCCAACCCTTCATCTGGAGCTTTACTTGAGTACCAGCACAGTGGCCTAGTACCTGGGAAAGGAGCTGGTTTTCTCTGCATTTGAAAGACAGGAGCTCCATGTAGGAGCATGAAAATAGACTTGTGCAGTTCTCCAGGAGGGTATGATGGGCTATCAGATTTTTTGATTGGGGATTAAAACAATAACTGGCTTGGTCCTCATTGTCCTACCAAGCCAGCATAGCTATAAAAGGGAGAGTGACTGCTTGCCATCACCACCAGCAATGCAGGCTGGTTTATGGTAGCCATTGGCTTACCTGTAAGTGAGAAGAACAGAATTTTTTTTTTTTTTAATTTTTTTTTATGAGGTGTTCCTGGTGTCTTGTGCTGTGTGTGATGCACTGTCCTACTGAAAGGGTTGAGGACTTTGCTGCTGGTGTCTTGGCTGGGAAACTGTGGGTGTACAACCTCTGCCCCATTGCACAGAGGCATACCAGGGCTTGGCTTTGGCTTCTCATGGGCTCAGTATAAAGCAGCCAGAGATGGTGAGCAGGGAGATGGGAGATAACAGTAGTGGAATTTGTATATTAATAACTTGCAGTACTTCACACTCATTAAATTAATTAATTAAATCCCTCAGAACCCCAAGGCTACTAAGCAAGTTGATTTCAGAGTTAGGATTAAAAGTCTCCTGTCATCCTTCCCCCATGCTGGTGTAGCACTTCTGGCTTCATCCTGGCTTTTGCTCTTTCCACTTGCAGGTTTCCTTGCTTGAACTCTGCCTGCAGCCCAAGAACTGAATCTGTCAAAGTGGCTTTTCTAAGAACTGGCTGAAAAGTCTACAGACACGGTCTGCTTTTGTTTAGAAAATAACCCATCTTTTGCCTTTGTCTGGGCATAAACTTCTCTTGTTTTGTGGCCTGCTGGGGAGGGCAGCTCTCATCACTCTAAAGCATGAGCTCAGCCAGGGTCTATCCCACAGTGACTGGTTTTCCCAGTTGCCTGGGTGCTGTCTGCTACAAACCAGGACCATCTTCTCCTTGGGTGCTCTGACATGCATCTTTATAGGGCATCAAAGCTCCTGAGCAAATGGCCATTCCAAAGCTTGCCCATCAAGTTCTCAGCAGTGCCTTCTGAGTGGGGCAAGATGCTTTTATTTGCTGACAAACATGCACCTTTCCTTCCTTGTATTCAATGTTGTGTTGCAAAAATTCATAATCATGCTGTTTGATGTTTTCCTGAGCATCCTATCCACAGATGAGTGTGTAGGTCTTACTCATGGCTGATGGATCAGCTCCACCCACCTCACCTTTCTTTGAGCCAGGACACTCTGGCATTTCAACACTGCACTCAAAATACCTTAAAGCAAATGACTTCCATTGAGTTATGCAGGATGGAGTGTAGCTGAGCTCCTCCAAGCATTGGTTGACATCCCCAATGGGTTTTAGTGGTGTGGAGGTGAAACTTCAGTGTCCTGTTCTGCCAGTGCTCCTCCTGCATGCATCCTGCAGATGCATTTTTAAACAAACTGTAGATATTTGGTGTATGGCTTTGTGCCAATTTCAGGAAAGCCTGTTCTCTGTGCTCTGCCAGTGTGGTAACCTCTGTCAGCCCAGCCCTGATTCATGGTGTTAATATTTGAGAGATCCTTTGGGATCTCCATCTTGGCTGTGCTCCTCACACAGGAAAGGGCTGTCCTGCATGGATGCCTGCAGTCGCCAGAGGAGTGTGCTTGCTGCCTGACAGTGTGTTTTGGAGGAGGCAGGTCTACCAGGAGGAAGCAAGTCTACCAGGACTAAGGGTAGCACAAAACTTTCAAAGAGCTAATTGCTAGCCTCCAGCAGGTCCAGACTGGGCCTTTATTTCTGTAGGCGAGGGTCTTTCAGCCTCCCTGGGACATTTCATTCTGTTACTGCCTTTTGGCACCAACTTTTTGGCCACTGCAGTGGAGGGGTGTCCCCATACCTCTGCTCAGCCCTTCCAGGTACTGGAGCTGGCCTTGGCAGAGCTGCCAAACCAGAAACAGATCTGAGTCTCTCCTGCATTTTGGATCTCCCTTTGCCATTGTACCATGTTTTGCCCCCATGGAGCTCGTTCCTTCCTCTGTAGGTACAGTCTGTGCTGATCAGGAGGTGACCGATCCTCTCTCGGTGCTCCTGCCACACACAGTTTCCAGCTACCTCCCAGGAGCTGCACATGGACCATCTGCTCTAAGCAGTGGGGCTACATGGTCAATCCTCTTGATGCAGGAGAGTTCTAATGATACATTCCTTGCTCAGCCTTCCCTGTGGGGCCCAGCTAAATCCAACTGCAAGAATAGGGCTGACATGCTGTGGGGATAGGGGTTCCAACAGATCCAGGAGACAGTGAAGCCATGTGACTAAGTACCAGACTGTGTTTGCTCTGCCTAATTATCAAAAGTATGAGTTTGTTCTGCTAGGTGCACATTATGCCTTTATTGTGGTGTAATTATGCCAGCTGCCTATGTTTAGTGTCATAAAAAGGAATAAAATGCCCATTACCCGCCTAAAGAATTCTTCTTGTGGTTTTTTTTTATTTTTATTGCTCTGGAGTACACAGTGGGGATATCTTTGATCGGCAATTCTCCATGCAAAATAGCTAGTGAAATACTGTGCCTTTCAAAGAGCTCCTCCAGCCAGCAGCCTGCAAAGGCAGCTGGCCCGCGAGCCTCACCTGGCGCTGCCTCTGTTGCTTTCTGCCAGCCCGATCTGGCGGTCAAGATGGTGAAGCCACCACAATGCCTTCCTCTGCAGGAGCTCGACTGCTTTCCAGCAGCATTTCCCTGCTGCCATCCAGGTTCCAAAGCTCCCTCCTGCCAAATCAGCACCCAAAAGGTGCAGGATGCTTCCCAAGCCTTGGAAAAGATGGCAGCCTCTCTACCTGCTGACCTACTCAGGAAGACACAATGGTGCCTGGGTCTGGCTGAGGTATTTTTTGGGCAGAATGCTGTGTTAAGGAGTCCCATGCCATGGGGAAGCACTTAAGGTTGTTGAGGGAGCAGCCCAGAGAGAAGTATGGGTGGGAGCCACGTGCTCCTTTACCCTGCCTCGTCTGGAAACACAAGCCAAGTGTCATGAACCTGCCAACAGCCTGGTGGTGCTCTTGCAAGAGCGGGGATACCAAGCCTTGTCCCCCAGCCAGCCCACAGCCCCTCCAATTGGGTTTTGGCTGCTTTGAGGTCTCCTGTGGTGTCTAAATATCTGAGGCTATGTTTCTGTGGTGTTGAGAGATGCCTCGAAGAAGCCACATCCTCCAAGAGCTGAGGTTCTGTGCAAACATCAATTACTGAAACACATAACCTGCCAGGGAACAGCAGCGAGGGGCTTGCTTTGTGTGTGTAAATCCTAGGGGCATTTTGGTGATATTAAGTAATTTCTGATGGAAAAAAAATAAAGAAAGCCCCATATCCCACATCTTCAGAGGTTTTTAAAAGCTGCCTCTCTGCCTTTCCTTCTTCTAGTGTTTCAGTCTCTAATTGGAAACTGACTTTATTAGCCTCATTAGGAGCGGTTAGTTCTGGCTATAGATAGCTCTTAAATATATGGTTTCAGTGGATGTTAAATCTGTTGGGTTAGTTGGCTTATTTTTCAACTTGACATTATGTTTAGCAGGTCCCTGATCCCCCCAGCCCAGCTGTGCCACAGATACCTCACACAATGTCCCTTTTAATTCCCTCCGCTTATTTTTTACGTCAGGTGTTCCTTGAAGTGGCCTTCACAGCTCTCCACCCTTTCAGCCGACGACTACGTCAGGGGAAGATGGACTTGTGCCTCCCCGCAGCTTCATTGCATATGCACACGCTGTCTGCCCCGGCGGCACGATTGCCTTGGTGAAGAATCCAAGGGGCTGCTGATAGCAATCATTGATTAAGAGGGTAATTGTCCTGAAAATTCAGATTGATCAAAAGGCAGAAATGATAACTTGTGTAACTGTGTTTAAAACCACGTCCTGTCAATAGGGGAGACTGAGACGTGGCAAGCAGAAAGCAGGGAGAATTGGATGTGCAAGCGGGTGAGTGTGCCTGTGGTTCGGGGAGGAGGGGGAGCCATTCTTCCTTGGGGTCCATGGCAGGATGTTTCTTGTCACTGACGCTGGGCTATTGGAGATTCAATCACTTTTATCTTCCCCTCTCTCTCAATCCAAATGCCTTTTCATATTAGAAAATTAGAATCAGCTCTGCTCATGCAAGATTTATTAGCTCTGCTGAGCAATACCACAGAAGAGTAAATGATGTCGCATTTCAGGGGCTTTTTACACATTATGACCAAACTTGCGACTTCTTAAGTATTTTTCCATTGAGCCACTGCAGGATGTTAAAGGGATGGGGAGACAAACTTCTCTCTGGAAATAGTTCTGCACCAGTTCAGATATCTTTTCTTTATTATCAGAATGATTGGATTTGGATTCTAATACAGATCTTTTCTTTGGGCTCAGTTTCTGTGCTTATTGCTCTGGAAATCAAACTCTGAGAATTGAGCCTGTTTATTGCATTTTTTTTCTTGGGTCCCTTTGTAGAAACTCTTTTTAGTGGTAAAATGGGTGTCTTTGGAGCTCTGGGGCTAGCTGGCACTGTTTTACATCTGAAGAAGGCAAATCTTGTTTCCTGCTCACTTTTTTCTACTGTGTTTTGCACTGGGTGGCTTCTTTTTTAAACACCTTCCGACCTTGTGCTGTACACAGCTCATATTTTGCGCAGTGATGGCCCTTTGGTCTTCAGGTAGTAGATGTTAAAGCTCTTTACAGACATTAATGAATTTAGGCTCATACCACTCGACAGATGGTATTGTGGGGATACTGAGGCGTGGGAGATTGGATGATTTTCCTGTGAATCCATATCAGAGATTGAAACAGAAATTAGGGGTCATGTCTCCTGCCTCTGGACTTCAGCCACAAGGCTTGTGTGTGAAGCTTTTCACTTTCAAATTGCTTTGCAGGCATGAAATCCGTGCAGCATCCTCCTGGGCTGGTGCACAAGAGGGTCACTCAGCTGCAAGAGGCAGAACGACCAGTTTCTGGGAGCCTCTGCCTGAGCTGCTGTTCAGTTTTTCTCCCCATCTCAAAAATTAAAGCATTTGAGATACACAGTATTTCACTGATGCTACACAAATCCCTGGTGCTCTGCAGCATTCCACCTCTCTCACAATGGGCATTTTGTATGTAGCCCCTGCACAAAAATGGCTGTTGTCAAGGTAAGCACCATTTTTCTGCTAGATCTTGTTTGGAATATTCTCAAAAGGGAGCAAATTTTTCTCCAGCCATCATTATTTAGGAAAGTAGACAGCACCACGCAGGGATGCTGATGCCACTGCTCAGTGTCTCACACCAAAACCAGCACTAAACAACAGAAGCTGGAATCAAGCTGTGGAAGGGAATAGTTCATTCATAGCTTCATCTGCTGTCATTAAGGTATGGTGGAGCCCAGCACCTGCAGCTGAGTTTCTGCTGGTCTTTTGTCTGTTTGGATCTGACTTTCTCTTGACGTGGTTGAGCTGCTGGGAGGATTGCAGTGCAGACAGGGTGGAGGAGAGGTTTGAGCAGCCTCATGGTTAAGGCTTCAAATGCTCAGCGGCATCCTCTGCTTGGCAAGTGTAAAGGGACTTTATTAACAGGCAGTACTAATTACATTTACAATAACACCATACTTGGACCTGTCCAAGTGCCAGCCTAACTTGGTGCAAAGTTTTGCCGTTCATCTTATCAAAAGGCATTTCTGAAGAGCTGCTTAGAACTGTGTGTGGCTGGCAGGGAGGTTTCTCGTCAAGTGTCGGTGCTTGGGAAGCAGATACACTTGACAGGCAGAAGGACTTGACTTTTTCCCCCTCCGTGTACAAGCACTATGTATTATTCAAGGTCTTCTTAAGTCAATGCTGGGTTATTAATCGGTCGTTTCTCTGCATGTTAAATTTGCCTGCTAATTTCAAGGCTCTGGAAGAGGACTGTGAGTATGAGATTGCACAGTATTTCTTTTCCCGCTGTGAGTCTTTGAACACCCATGTGTGCAATCTGGGGCTGCTGCACCCCCTTGGTTTGAGTTCAGATGACATAGTGCTGCCTGTGCAGCAGCTGCATGGAGAGGTGAGGTCCATGTTATTGACATAATGTTCCTGTTTCCAGATAGTCACTGATGGTGGGGGGAGCAGGGGCAGAGCCTTGTTGAACTCTGAGGGACCAAGCAAGAGCCCCACAAGCCACCTCCTAAGGACTAGGGGTGCTACAGTCTCAGGTGTCACTCTGGTGTGGTGTCCAGGTGTGGGGCAGGCATTGTACACAGCCCAGGAGGTGTTTGATCCATGACATAGATGCTATCCACCTCCCCTTGGCTCCTGCTCTGTTTGCAGACTGATGTAATGAGTTATTTGCAGCTGGTTTGGAGACAGACTCTTGTCTTGGGACTCTCCCTCCTCTGTACCCCAGCCAGACTTCCATGCTCTGGTCTCCTCTCCCTCCACAAGCTCTGGCAGTGCTGCCTGTGGTAGGCAAGGCACGTGGGCCAGTAGCGCCTGCACGTTCCAGGCATCACGTCAGCTGTCATTACTTACATTACCTTGATTGGGAACAGTCAGTTATGTCACCGTTCATCATCGTGTGTCTCCCAGGAGACGCTGAGGAAGGAGGAGAGGAGCAGGAATTATAAAGCGCTTCTGCGGTGCTCTGCCAATCCCACTGCTCCGTTGGCCGAACATCTGTCATCAGGCAGCTTGAAGAGAAGGTGCTTTGTCTGATGGATCTTTCCATTGTAGCTCCACGGGGAGGAGCCTTCTGCAACACAGGACTGCCCCATGGGAAGAGCACTGGGGACTCATATGGAGTTTAACCTGAAGGGAATAATGCTGCTGCCAGCGAAGCTGTGGGGTACCTCAGCAGAGCTTGCTGAACAGCTGGGGCCACAGCATGGGCTCTCCTGGCTGAGGGCTGCTTTGAGCCAGGTAGAGTTACCAAAACTGTCTCCAGTCCAAATGAGTTAGAGCTTGGACTTGGACGTTGTCCTCAAGTGTGACTGCGGAGGATTCATGCCCATGTCTCAGGTTGGAGTTCATCCTCTCTTTGGCCAGGAGCTCCAAATTCCCTGGATGAGAGTGAGAACTGGCTTTTGATGAAGGAAACTTCTTATTTCTAATGGAAAATTATCTGGAAAATTTCCAGTCCTCTGCCCCAATTGATTTGGGAATTTGACTCCATTTCCAGCAACGAGTCTCTTTGACTCTGGTCCCTCTGGAATGCTGGGGGACAACATGTTGCAGTAGCTGTGTCCATCTCTGTTGGCAGAGCCCATGGTGCCATGTGTGGTGAGGAGGACAGTTTGTCCAGCAGTCTCCTGTGTGAATGAATGAATTTGTGACTGAACTCAGGATGGTTTGAGAGTGTAAGAAGAAACAGGAACTCTGTGGCTGTAGCCAGGAGGTGCTCCAGGGCTGTAAGGCCAGATTCCCCAAGGCATGTGTGACAAGGTTGTCAAGGATGAAAGCAGGAGTGGTTCAAGAAGCACATGCAGCCCAGTAGGACACACTGGGAAGGCAGTAGTGCCTGCCTCCTTGTGTTTCCTGCTATGCATGTTGGTCCTGGGACTGTGACTTTGGGAGAAACACTATCTGTCAAGCACATTTTAACTTCTTTTAACTGGGCAGAGAGCAAGGGTGGTTTGGCAACAGCCGGACCTCAGTGAGTCCTAGTATGTGGGTATTCAAGCCACTGAAGGGGAGGAAAGCCAGGCCAGGAGAGGTCTGCACCCAGGGTCCAAGATGGGGAATGAAAAGAAGTTCTGTGGTTCTGTATGTTTTTCCTTGGAGCAGCTCCATCACAGGCAAGAAGGTTGCTCAAAAGGAGATCTTAAAATACACGGGGGAACTGGCTGGCACCAGCAGTGGCACACAGGTGCTGCACAGGGGGCATGTGTGGGTAGGTCATGGGTGGCTGAAGCAGCCTGGTTTCAGCCTGTGCAAGTACAGCCATCAAGGTCTGACCTGTGATCCATCCTGTCATTTAAAGAACTTGCACTATACAGAAGTGATGCTTTCTGTGTGCCAGGGGCATCACTGCAGTTACTCTTAGCTGAGTTTGATGAGCTCTTGCTGTCCCCAGCTTTAGGTGTTGATGTTGTTGTGCTGCATGGTCCAGGTGCATGGAGTTTGCTAGGCAAAGAAGAGATTGGAAAGGGTACATGGAGCAGAGGAGAGTTGTTCCTGAGGAAAGGTGGGTTGCCATGGTGGATGGATAGCTACTGAAGTGAGTAAATACTTGCTATAAACATGTTCAGAGCATCTGTGTGTGAAGAGCCCAGCACAGCTTTTCCAAGTGAATAGAAAGAGAGCCCGGGTTCAGTTCATACGTCTGTTTTCATTTCTTTTCTTCTTTTGGTCAACTGTGGCTGTAGATAAGAGTTTTCTATTTGAAGTTCAGAAGGGAAGGGAAACCCATTGTTAGAAGGGGAGACATTTTTTTTGCTTGATATCTATCTCCAGCGACACAGCGGAGAAGGAAAAGATTTGCTATGATAAAGGTAGGTTTAAGGAGAGGAAAAAAAAAAGGCACATTGAGTGTTGCTTTTTTCTGTACTTCAAAGCCTGGAGTAATATGGAACAGTATAAAAGAAGAGAGAAAAAAGAAACAACCTAGCCCAGCCTCTGCACGGGGGCTGAGAGTGCCATAATAGAGCACCATCCTGGCCAGAAATCCAGAGCTCTGCCTGAGCTGTTCATCTGGGCTTCACATGATGGTGTTCAGTATGCACAGCACCTGCCAGGAGTCCGCAGGGATGGGCTGCAAGGGGGGTGGATGCTCCTTATGGGGAAAGCGGAGGAAATGTTTTGCAGGTGTGCATCCTATGGAAGGACTGAACCAAGGGAAGTCACTCACTGGAAAGAAAATCAGGCAAATGTGGAAGCAGTATGGGAAAAATGTGCCAATAAACATTTAATTATTAAAATAACTTGGAGAGTGTATGGAGTGTTCAATACAGCGTGGCAGAGTGAAAAAGCTGAACAGCACAGCTCTGGTGAAGGCTGTGGGTGGGAAATAGCTAAACATCTCTGTCCATGTGCCTCAGGGCCAGTGGGGTTGGCTTTCTGGGGTTCTGGGCTGTAGGATCAGCATTGCCTGGAGCTCAGTTGATTCTGAAGAAGTAAGAGTAGAGAAGTGTTGGGGATGGGGTACCTGTGAGTGCCACGCCCTTGCTTGGAGCAGGCATGGCTCCATGATCATACAGGGGGACTGCAGCTCCACAATCATCAGTGGGACTCTCGTGGCCTAAATGTGGGTTTGGGCTATGCAAATCAGGCAGGGATAGGAGCTCTCTCCCAGGGGACAAGGCAGGGGACAGAGAAGTGCAGCCTAGGGAGCTGGGGTTTGTGACATCCCTGCTGCAGTTCTACTCTGTTTGTACAGGCATCTCCTTTCCTCTGGCCCTCCAGCCAGATTGATGGCATGATGCTCCACGTCTGCTCTGCTGTCATCATGGTTTTTCTTCATCCTCATCCCAAGCTCGATGCATGGTCCTGGCTTCTGGGACAGCTCTTGTTGTGTCAGCCAGTTGCTGCTCTGCCAGCCTGTTTTGGGCTCGCTGAGCTGCTGGGACACCCCTGGAGCAGACACCATCCAAGGCCTCCTGTTCCCCTCTGAGAAGCTGGTGCCTTAAGTAAAGGAGAGAGTAAGTGTCTGCTGGAGACTTTGCCTCTGTGGGAGTCTGAGGAGGAGCAGGACGAGAAACCAACAAACTCATTTTCAGAGCTGACCTGAGCAGAGGTTGGAAGTGAAAAGATTTCCAGCAAACCTGGGCTGGTCAGGGTTGCTAACGAGCCTTTCCTTTGAGCAATGTTTTACATTCTTTAAGGATGGCAGGGTGCTCTTGGGGAGAATCTGCTAAAGTAAATGGCAGAGTCAAGTGTGCCGGCTCCTTTCTTTCCCTTTTCTTTTCCCTTTTTTTTCCTTTCCCCTTTCTTGGTTCTCTTTATTATGTGGAGTTGCTCTGGCTCTTTCTCTCACTTCTGTTTCTCCTTTTGTTCTCTCTTTGTCTATTTATCACACTGTGAAGGTTGAAAGAGATGTTATTAATCTGGGAGAATGAAGGCAGGATTAGTGGTATGAATCGGATTTTGAGAGCTGTAATGATGGAAAGACTCGCTCTGCTGGCGGGCTGCGTGAGTTTGATAAATGGGGAGCACTCCAAACTGACTCGCGCCTTCCTCCGCACTGCTCGCTTTGCCCGCTGGGGCGTGCCATGCTCTCAGATCTGCCAGCCATCCCACACCGCTCCTACCTGAACCAGAGCAAAAAGCCAAGGGTAAATCAGAGACAAATATCTCCCATTGCACTTAAAGAGATCATTTCTTTCAACATCTTTTTCAAACAGAGTCCTGTCAAGTTCTTGGACAGCCTTGTGTGGAGGTAGGATCCTTCCTTGGAGTGTGGTTTGGAGCCGTGGCCGTGTGTTATTGTCTCCTTCCGTGGCTTTGCAGATAGGAGTGAGGAGTTACTGTGGCTGCAGCAGAGCTCCCATCCTGCAAAGCACAAAGAAGCAGTATACTCTCCATAGGGCTGCACCTTGCTGTGTTTTCCTCCTGAGGACTGCACCTGGCTTCAAAGCCCTTCTGGAGCTGGAAGAAAGCAGGGCATATTTCATCAAAAGTTGCTTTGGGGTCTTTACCCTGAAATCTCCTGGGTGAGGGGTTCTCCCCTTGCACAACATGAGCCAAGTTCCCTGTTATGAACCTTCTGATGGGGAAAAGCAGGCTCTGGGAACAGCCACTGAGAGTAAGAGCCCCCAGATATGGGCCAAAACAGGACTCTCTGGACAGCATCTTTAGTGAATAGGGTTCTTTCCTCCGATCACCCATCACTGCATACTCACCCACTTGAACCCTTCCTCGTCCCCACTTTTGGTTATGTGGTGGCCTCCATTGCACCCTGTAGAGCCAGAAAAGCTAGGGACAAACCCATAGGTGTAGGTTATGTTGCACTTTGAAGCAAGGACAGAGCTCACTGCAGTTATGCCACTAGGCATTCATATGTGGGGACTGTGCCCTTGTCCCAGGGTCCTTCCTGGGAGCCCTTACTCCACCCTCTACTATGGCCTCTGTGGACGTTTTGGGCTCACTGCTTGGTCATGGCTGGGCTTGGGTCTTGGGGCTTGTGTCCTACCCGAGAGCATGCATTTGCTGAAGTAAGATCTGGTTGTGTGAAGGCCACGTGCAGTGTGTTGGGAAGGTTTGGGTTCTTCAGTGCCCCACGCCCCATGGCCATGGACTTGGCCCTACAAGTCCCCTTCCAGGGTAGCAGCAAGTGCCTGGTGGTGGTTGCAGGACCACCCATCACTGCAAGGTTTGCATCTTGCCTGGGTTAAGCAGGGGGTTATTGCTCAGTAGAGGAGAGGGAACAGCAGTGTGCAGGAGCAGTCCTGCTTCCAAGGGGGAATCAGACCACCAGGCAGCCCAGAGTTGTCATTGTCCCTTTAACTACAAGGTAATGGACTCCCCTGCGCTCGGGCTGAGCTCTGCTCCTGCCTTGGCAGGAATGGTAATGATTGTCAAGGTAGAGCTAATGAGACGTGCACATCTTTAAAGGATCGTGGCTTCCAAGACAAAATTAAAAGGGAAAAAAAAAAGAAGAAGGATGAAGGAAGGAAAGAAAGTCCAACTGCACTGCTTTGGCCAGCAAGGTGCCTGTCCATCTGTCTTGCCTGCCATTGGCAGGATCACCCGTAAATGACTAGGAGGGCCTCTTTGCTTGCTGCTGCAACTCCCATTTGGCCCTGGGTCTCCCTGTGACCTTCCCCCCAGCCCCTCTGCAGGCTCTGGTCCCCGTGGGGAGAGAGAAGGGCGTTGCTGGTTATGTGTCACCTTTGCTGCTGTGTGGCATGGCTATTGGGACAGTGGAACTGAAAAATGGGATAGCAGGAAGGCATACAAGGAGGTTGAGAACACAGGAATGTCCTGGGTCAGTTGAAGATGGGGATGATGGTGTTGTCAGTCCTGGCTCATTCCTCTCTACATCCTTTTCTCCCAGGTCTGGGATTGATGCACTTGGCATTTCCGAGCATATATAAAGGTACAGTCTGGATGCCAGGGTTTTAGTGATACCCCAAATGCCTGTCCCATTGTGGGTGGGGAGAAAGAGATATCTCCCCTTAGTGTTGGGGAATGCTCCATGGCTACTCCTGGCACAGGAGAGGCTGCGTCAGTCAGGCAGAGCCAGGATGTGATCCTTTGGGAAGAGCTGGCAGGGGAGCTGGGACGTTGTGTTCTGTGTGTGGTGTCTGCCTGCCCACACTTTTCCCCCTGTTCTCACTATTTCAACTTCACAGGTTGAATTGGTTCAGAGCAGCCAAACTAAATGAGGAGAAAAATGATCAGTCAAATATTTCTTAAATCTTGTCTTTAAGAGATAAGTGCTTGGCTGGAACTTTAAGGCAGGTAATGAGGCTCTCTTCAGATCAGCTTGTGATGTGGAAAGTGCTAGATTGACCAGGCTGCAACTGGAAGAAAGCTCTGTCACAGCTGGGGATGGTGTGGCACGGGACTCCCTGCATTCTGGCACTCTGTGCCAGCTGTCGCCTGCTGCTCCCTGCTGCCTTTGCCCTCATCCTGCAAGGAATAAAATACATCTTGGAGCTGGGGGGAGCGGCCAGCTCACACAAAACTGAGTGACTCCCTTCCACACAAGGGGACACATGTGTCAGTCAGTGCTTTCAACGCCAGCCCCAGTTTGCTCCAGCAATGCGGTGAGAGCTTGAGTGGAGGTGGTGAGTCA
Source organism: Vireo altiloquus (assembly GCA_013396875.1). Taxonomy (NCBI): domain Eukaryota; kingdom Metazoa; phylum Chordata; class Aves; order Passeriformes; family Vireonidae; genus Vireo; species Vireo altiloquus. The sequence goes on along the minus strand of VZRF01011301.1, from coordinate 1,064,293 downwards.
GAGGACCACTGTCCCTCCAAAGGACTCTCACCAGTTTTCAGTTTTAAGCTGACAGATTTGTTTTGCTGAAAAAAATCAGAGTGACTTCAAGCATTGCAGTGGCTATGTTAGGTGGGGTTCTCTCAATCATGTCTCAAGCTGCTGCAAGGGGAGAAGGAAAATGATGTCATTCTTCCAGCAGCCTGGTAAGGATGTGTTAGTAGGATCATCCTTCCTTTTCAAGACACTGTCCTTGCCTCTGCAGTGGGGCACCAACAGTGCTTGTCTGCCTCAGGATGACACCTTCACAAGGCACTTAGCAAAGCAGAGCAGCTGGTTTGTTGGAGGAAAAGTGGCAGTGCAGGAGAAGCAGAAGAGAACGGAACGGTGCTATGCAAGATGGGCTGTACAGGTGTCTCTTCCCAGCTCCAGAATTCTTACTTCTCCTTTAGTCTGGGACTGGGACAGAATCTGATCTTACCTGCATGCTCTGCATGACAGTGCTGGTGCCAAAGTCCTGTGCCCTTACTCCCTTGTACCATGCCCACTGGGCAGCACCTTGCCATCCTGCTCTCCTCTAGGGCTCTGCCAGGAAGGAGCTGGGGACCCTCTGAGCTTTCTGGTTTGTATCCAGGATTTTTAGGCCTTCTGTTGTTAATTATTGAGATGTAATAATGTGATTAGTGCACTATTAAAAAAATCGCTGATATGATTACCATGGATTTAATATCACATGATATATCATTACATTGTTACATGGTGACAGATGTAATTGAAATACACTTATTGGAGCCTGGGGTCGTGTTTCATTCAATCACAGCAGCACCTCCGGGGGGCACAGCAGAAATGGCTAAAAAAAAAAAAAAAAGGCATCAGGATTGGAATTCGTAATGAAAACAAAGAAACTTGCATCCTGTTCAAGTGTGGGGCAGCTGCTGCTTTGGCATTTTCTCCATAGGAATTTAGAAAGGTACCAGTTAAGGGGATCGCCTGGAGGAGATTGGTCAGTCGAGTTGAACCTGTTTGCTCAGGGGAGTGGCAGGAGGATGTATGCTATGGACCTGTACCCAGAAGGCTTCCAGCCATCTTGTGGCACATGAGCCTGGCACTGTGGACACTATACCCGTGACTTGTTGGTCCCTCTTGGCTCCTTTTTAAAAGGCAAGTGGACCCAAAGATGGTATTCACTGTGCTGTGGGAAAGCCAGCCAGCTGCTCCCCTCCTTCTGCCTAATGCATTTTTGGAGTCAGGGATAATTCAGTTGCCTCTGTGTTGCTCAGGCTGTGCCACAGCGGAAGGGTAGGCAGTGGTGAGCTCACCTGCACAACTGTGACCTGAGTCATGTTTCCTTCCATGTCAGTGAGAAGAGGTGACATCTGTCTCTGCCACATTATCCTCGAGGGGATCTGCACATGGGCTTGGGGCAGCTGGGATGAGGAGAGGAGCAGCTCTCATATACTCTCTGCAGAGGCAGCCAGCTAAACTGGAGCCTGGGCAGGGAAGGGACTTGGCTCTCACTGCCCATGGGGCAAGGCCTGGGCTAGAGAAATGTACCTTCAAAAGAAACAAAGATCCTGCCTGCTGCTGGCACAAAGCTGCTACTTCTCAGTGTGGTGGTCAAAAGGAAGCTGGTGGTGAACACAGGTCTCCTTTTCCTTCATCTTCTCCCCTTCCCAGGGTCACCCACCCTCCCAGTCCCCCACAAGGCAAGTTTGAGGTGTTTCCTTGCACAGGGTGGGGCTGTGGTGAGACCTCAGAGATGCAGCACAACATGCTTAGTGCACTTTAATTGCTCTTAGGATCACCCTGTGCCAAATCTCATTCCAGAAAGGGGGAAGAGATGTGATTTTGTCTCAGGTACACCTGTTCCCAACTCTACTGCACGTGCCAGGGCTATTTTATCTTTGCAACAGACAGTGTGTAGGTGACTTTGAAACTGAAGGGGATGTGTTTAATCTCGTCCTCATCCAAAACAAAGGAAAGAGGAAGAATTTGTGGATGGAGTGAAGGCGACTTTTCCACCAAGAGAGGAATGGCAGTGTGGTGAGCTTGAGACATCTGGATGTTTGCATAATGATGTAGCAGCATCTGGCCCTGGTCGCAAGCTCAGCATTCTCATGTTTAGCATAGCGTCACCCCCTGCTCCAATGTGTCTGTCCCCAGAAACAAACCTTGCTGATGCTTGAGGGATCATTTCTATTTTGGGCTTTTAATTCTGTGTCCTGCCCCCAAAAGAGTGCTCCCCCCGCTGTGGAGCCAGAATACCCATTCGAAGCCCTTGTTTTGCTGGGAGCTGTGGAAATTAATTTCCAACTGGCATGGGAGGTGTCTGACTGGGAAGACTCTGGCAAGCATCTTTCTTTTGAGGTTAAAAACATAATTTCAATCTGACCTCTGAGTTTCAGTGCTTTTGTTGGTTTTCTCCACCCCCAGATGGTTTTTGTGTGTGATTTTAAAATAGCCTTGTTCTCTTGGTTGAAGCTAGCTGGTGCATCCACTTCTCATTCGAGGATTGTTGTGTTTTATTAATGCTGTTATTATTCCATTACTGTCATTGTGCTCTTTTATAGCAAATAGCTTAATTTAGTTGAAATACACAGATGCTGAGAGTTTAAGTGAAATCCTCAGTACTTGGTATGCTGGGCACTGAGCAGATATTCCCTAAGCACTTTGGTATAAACCTTTCACTTAAAAACAAACTGGTGCTGGGGCAGTGCTGGGTGACAGGAGTTTGGGAGAGTGGAGAAGGGGTGGGGGACTGCCTGTTTAGAACCATACAGAGGACCTCATAGTTAAATGTGACTATAGATGCTGAGCAATAAAGCTCCCACTAAGGATTTCACCCCCAAGATGGGCTGTGATGGGTCCCTCTTCCCTACCAATGCTGCAGGACATGGGGAATTACGCCACAGCATTGTTGGGTACTTTGGGTTCAGATTTTTAGGGGTGTGGGGGCAAAGCATACTGTAATTTCTTCAGCTGAAGCTGCCTGGCTCCTGGGAGAGGTGAGGACTGGACATGCTGTCACCCTGGGGTGGAAGGTACAGTGCCAGTGAAACCTAGTGAGTGTTTGAAGAAAAGCATGGCTGCTGGAAAGCTTTACTGTGCTGCAAGTAGACCTTGGAGTAGAGCAGTTGAGAAATAACATTGGTGCCCAGATGACTTAGAGGCCAAGGGCCTTGCTGTTAGAAATTACTTGGGTGCTTAAGCCTCCTGGGAAGCTGGTGCAATCCAGGCTTTGAAGTACCTTAGCTACTTCTGAAATTTTACCACTTACTGTTGACAGATGTTCGTCTGAAATGGATGCTTCTTGCTCGGTGCCTCTGGGCATTCATTAATACTAGCGATAACAATTTCAGATTGTTTCCTACACCTCTTTCCCTGCCTCCATCCCTTAAAAATTACAAAGGTAAAGCTTGTTAGTGTCATGTTATTTGTGCACTTAACTCTTACTGCCTTGGCAAAACCTGCTGATTTTGGTGCTGTTGGTGCCAAAATTTTTTATGTGGGGCAGGGAAAGCCAAGAAGAGAGTAAAGTAAACTGGAGCAGGCATGTTGCCACACAGGTTGAGATGATGCTGATGATGGTGTTGGCTCAAGTTGTCTTCTACACCTGGCCATGGCATGGAGGATGCGATGTGCCTGCCAGGTGGTTCTTTGGGGACCAGCACTTTATCTTCCCTCTTTACCACCCATAGCTCTAGGACACCCCAGTGTTCCTGGGGAGGGCTCTGCCCCTTTCTCAAGCTCCCCAGGGGCAGCCTCTTTGGGGGTGCAGCTAGCAAAGACTTGATTCCCCCCTTTATTCTGTGGCCAAGCGAGGGGAGCAGCTCCCTGTGGTGGGGGATGGATTGGGGAGAAGAAGTGCTAACCCACACTGCTCATCCCCAGTGTGCACTCATAATAGCTTGGGGGTCCATGGGGAGTTGCTGGGATCATTTTTATTCCCTGCTTTGAGGCAGCGTTGTGACTTTATCTGGCTTTCGAGGCGACTGGGGTAGCTAACAACATGCATGGAGCATCCTCTGCGGAGGAGGCCTGGCGCCCGGGTTTGCTAGAGGTCTGCTTTACCACTTATGAGAAACGAGTTAACCTCCCTTTGATCTCAGTTCACGGCTAACCCTTTAACAAAGTCCGGGATGTGCAAGGAAATCAATACTCAAGGCATTGAATTTAACACCAGCCATCAACTCAAGCGTAACACACACACTGACTGACTCCGATTACAAGGAGCGGTCTGGTTTGAAGCTTGTTTGCCAGCTCTCTGGGGTGGTGCGGGGCAGCAGTGGGGAGGGCAGGCATGCTTGCACGGCTTGCTGTCATTCAGGGAGGAAGTAAGAGAGATCTGGTGTGCTCTGCCATGTCCTCCTGATCAGCTCTGCCTTCTGGTGCCCCATGTCTCCTTACACCTCTGATTTGCAGCCCCAGCAGCTGTTCCCTGACACTGGAGCAGAGAGCTTGGATGCTGTGTGTGATCACTGAATGCCTGTTTGTGTACACTTGTAATTGTGCTTTGCTGGTGAAGAGCAATAGGACCCAAGGCAGGGCAGGTTCTGCTGAGCCAGACAAAAAGCAGTACTGCAAGTTAAAAATCTGAAAAATAAAGTGCTGCAGGCAGGAAAGGTTGAGTGTCTGGTTAAGGAGGCAGCCATGTCATTTCGCCAGCTCTAGTCCTCCCCATGGAGATGTAATTAGATTAGTGGTGAACTAATTGGGACACCTTGTTCCATACCAGCATCTTACTCTTTGCTGGCACATTGGCAGTGGGCAGGCTGCCTGCCATGGTTCTGCATTGGGAAAGCCAAGTGGTCCACAGCCAAGCACTTTCTGGACAGCCCATGGACCTATTCATCACATCTCAGCCCTCCAACCCCCAGCTGCAGACCTGCTCTTCTCTGGGGACATTTGTTCCTGTTTGCTCTTCATCATTCCACCAGCCACAGCCAGGGTCAAGACAGCATGTGTAGCTTAGGGATGGGTTCAGAGGGCAGCTGAAGGATGCTGAGAGCATGGGATGAGCATTCCATGACCCCACAGCTCTGTCCTTGCGCTGTGGCTGGGTGGGGGCCATCCCTCTGCTACACATGCTCAGTAATGTTGGGCAGAGCATTTGGGATGTGCTCCTCAGGTCTTGTATCATCAGAGCAAGTAGGCAAATCCTACTAGCATTTCCCAGGCTCACTGGCAGGGAGGAGCCAGCTGAGCCACAGAGTCTGGGCCTCAGCAGTGGCAAGCAGTGATGGCTCCGTCCACAGGGATCAGGGCCCAGGGGCATCCATGCGTCTGGGTGTCACAGACCTTCCCAGCACCTTACAAGAGAATGGCAGACACAGTTAAAAGCCATAACCAGAGAGTGTCCTAGCTTGCCCAGTAAGGAGACCCGGCTTGGCTGGCTACAGGAGAGGGTGGTAGCTCCCTGTGTCCTTGCAGGGGCCCAGCCCAGCTGGAGGTCAATGAAGCTTGGTGGCACGAAAGAGCTGTAGAGGTGCCTTAAGCTCTCTTGGAAGACATGAGCTGAGCTCTTGAGTACCCAAAGCCCTCCATTTCTGTCAACTGTGACATGATTTTCTCTGTCACTTTCTCAGGAGTGTAACATGGTGCTGGTGCCCCCTTTCCAGTCCAGATAGCCAGTCCTGCCCCAAACTTCTGCCTGGCTGTAGCTGCTGTGGGTCATCCCCCCCTGACTCCTTTAAAAACCTCTTCTCAGGACCTTGCCATGTTCTCCTTGCAGGTCCCTTTATGCTCTGCTTTCATAACCTCTCTCCAAATTGATTCTCTCATGATGTGCTGCCCAGCCCCTCAGACCATCTCCTTCTGTTTGTTCTTCCATTGAAACTGGGGAGCCTCAATTTTACTGCTGCTGCCCCAGCAGGCTCTGCTAGCTGGGCTGCTTGCCTGGTGTTTGCATCCATCATAGCTCTTAGAGGCGCCTCTGCTTTAACCTCCTCCGTCTTAACCCTGACCTGAGTCAATAATCATGAGGAAGAGCTGCTGCTTAGATGATCCAGTGTAAACTCTGCCTTTGATTAGACAGGTATCATCCCTAGGCACTGGCACAGCAGCACCTTGTTAGCTTTCCTTGCTATTCCTTCACTGCATCCATGAGAGCCTCCAACGCGGACAGGGGATGGGCTGCTGCCCTAGTAATCTTTATTGATCTTTTCCCTGATGTCTCAAGCATTGTATTTCTTGCTTTTCTCTCATTCTTCCAGCTGCCTCTCTGTTGAGCAGCTTTGCATCTTGTGGAAGTGCAGAAAAACTCTGTTTTTTTCAATTCTTGCAGAGCAGTAGCACTCAGAGGCTCCAACAGCTGTTAGATTGTTGCTCTGCAATGAAATCTTGGGTTTTGCTCCTGTATGTTTACTGTCTGGGAGGAGGAGGTAGGAAAGAGCAGGGCAGGTATCTCCATGCCCCTCTGGTCTGTTGTGTATGGACCAGTTTCTCTGCATTGTGCCAGAGGTGTTTCAGAGAAGGTCATGTATCTGTCCCAAGAAGACCTGACCTGGTGAGCATGAGAATGGAAGGAGTTGTAGCATGTGAGCTGAGAGAGAGGTGTGTGATAAGACATGCAGGATAGAAGTGGTGAGAAGGTCCTGCAGGATCACTGATTTCTTTCCCATCCTCTGGGGCCTGGGTTTTACAAACAGCTTATGAAACTGAGATGTGAATGTGCTGGTCATCCAGCATGTCCCTCTTGCTGCCACCTTGCAAACACCTAACTTTAGCAATGACAGGCTGTGGAAACCAGACAGTTGAACTGCCTTGTCTGGTACCTGCACTGTGAATGGATGTGCAGTTGTACATCACCTCCCCTATGCTTTTCTCTTGATAACCTGTCTGTGGGTCTCTGCCCTCTGTGGTCCCATCCTCCCCATCTGGCATGTTTGTGCACAGCAGCTGAACCATCACCAGAGGTGTCCTTGCCAAAAATGTCCAGACCACCATATGCTGAAACATGCTGTACGTGGTGCAAAGGAGCAGTGTGTCTGCTCTGGACAAATGGCTTTGTTTTGCACTGGGAAAACTGGAGTCAAAATGTCACAGCAGTGTTTTGCACAGGAATAGATTGTTCCTTTCCAAAGGGCAACAGTTCTGTGCCTGGCTTTTACTTTGTGGTTCCCATGCAGAACTGTTCCCACATGGCGAAACAAGACAATATTTTGGCTTTTCCATCCTGCATTAGGATGAAAGGTAATGTCTTTGGTCTTTCAGTGGGGTGGACGCAGTTTCCCAGCCCGTTACAGCAAGAGCACACTCCCTGCCAGGAGGCAAGGATGAGTCCCAGGGATGTGTTGCTTCTGCTTTCAGCACGTTTGATCCAGCCTGTCTCTTTCAAGGTGTGTGGAAATGAGCTACAATCTCATCATTCCTGCGGAGGCTTCTCGGAGGAGATAGCAGAAGGGTCACAGCGCCTCTGGAAATCTCCCTTCAGGTGATGTGCCGTCGCATTTCACAGCAGACAGACAGAATAACCTTTAGGGCATGGTAAGAAGCAGCATTTTGAACTCTGAGCTGGGGAGCTCAGGAGCTCATTTCTCTGACACATCATCTGTGTCCCTACCAGTTCCTGCATCCCCCTGAAATACCTTTGTCCTAATCCATCACTTCCTTAGCTGGAATTTAAAAAAAAAAATCTGGGGAGGTGGTCTCTTGTGTGCTGGCCACAAAAACCAGTCTCTCCTGCAGAAATGCACCCAGACCCTCTGCTGTGGCAAATTTTGCCTTAATTTGAGCTGATCTCAGTGTGTGTGGAGGTGGGGGCCTGCCCCACCAGGCCAGCTCCTGGCAGCAGAATAACTCTCCTTCTCTCACCTTTCCTGTATTGCAGCCTCGGTACGTGGGTCGTGAGTTGGGTTTTTTTACTCCCAGATTTATCTTTGCGGTCTTGGGGAGGTAAGTGGGCTTGAGCTAGGTGAGCTGGGGCACGTGCAGGCTGGCACAGTCTGCCCCTACCAACCAGAGCCTGTGCAGCACTGGGAGGAAATTGCTGGCTCTCCCTCCTCCCCACTGTGGAGTAAATAATGGTACTTTTTATTTAGCTATTATTTCCCAGTGGCAGATATCTCCTCAGCTGTCTGTTTAACTATCTTTATCTCACCCTCCTTCTCTGTTTGATATAGTTATAGATAAACAGATAGCTACCTTATTAAATAACATGTTTTAAGACACCAGTGGTACGGTTAACATAATGCAGCAGCTGTTGATTTGTCTTTCACTGTTGGTTTGTTTTTTGGTTTTTTTTCTTAAGGAAATGCTTTAAATAAGGGATACTTCATCTATTAAAAAAAATACACTTGTAGCAGCTGCTAAGCCCATCCATAAGCCTGCTTTACGTTGTATTTGTGATGGGACTGACAGTGCATGGAGGAGCCTGATTATACACAATTCCATTTTAGCAAGCCCTGCGATGTAATTTCACAGGGCGATCAGTGTTTGAATGTAATAGCAGCCTGTGCTAAGGTGTCAGAATATTAAAGGCGCTAATGGAAAAGCTCCCTGGTACACAAGGGGGACAGCATTACAGGAGACGTCGCAGATGGCTGGGCACTAAACTAATGGGGCAGGATCCAAGAAGGGAAAAAAAACCTAGAGAAGGGAGAGCTCACGGGAGCACGGGCACCTGCTTCCCTCTCACACGGAAATTAAACAGCGAGCGAGGGAGAGGCGAGCGTGTGCGTGTGAAAAGATAGAAATTGAGGGGGGAAAATACCCCCTCTTGAAAGGCTTGAAGGTTTTGTCAGTGAGCTCGGTGCCAGCTTTGCTTGGGAAAGGCTTGGGGTTAGATTAAAGGGGTTTGTGTTTGGGGGACTGTGGGGAGGTCTGAGCATCACAGCCATCATCTGGTTGTGGAAAGAGAAGAGTGATGGATGTTACCTGCCCTATTGTAATATGGCAAAACTGCAGCTCTCTTTGGTGGTTGTTCATCTCCAGTTAAATTCAAGGGAGGTGAGATGTATCCACTTTGCAGCTGTCCTGACAGCTCAGCTCTGCAGCATGGTGCATCTTCTGGGGCCCTGTCATGCTCATTTTTGCCCTCATGTATCCAGGAGCTAACGCTGGGTCTGATTAAGGGGCAGTGTCAACATTTTCCTGTTTTCCAGCACAGTTAGGGGCATCTTCTCCCTCCTTATGAACCCCCAGTTTCCCCAGGAGCAGCCAGAATTGGACCGATCCATTCCTGTCTGTATGGAGAGCCTTCTGTGCCTGTGGTGAATCATCCATGAAGTGTGCTTGTGGGTTTTTCTTGGTATCATACCCAGCTTCCCGCTCTGCTGGCCACAGAGCTGCGGTAGGGAAAGGCTTAGCGCTGCTTTCCTGCTTGAATTGGCCCCACAGGGGCTGGGGTGGTCGGGGGATAGCACTGCAGGACGTGAGCCTGTCCTTCCAGGGCTGGAAGGGTAAATCAGCTACCTACCTACCGTGTAGGTACTCCCTGGAATCTGTCTGCCATGTCGTCATGTGTCTTTGCCTTTCAGGCACTAATCAGGAGCTGCTTGTGTATCTTAGTGCTGGGAGCCAATTGCATACATCAGAATAACCCAGCTTGGGTCTGTCACCCTGCAGTGCCACCAAGAACGCAGGGACACCACGAGAAGTCAGCCCTGCCACTTGTCCTAGGCTGGGAAAGGCACTGGGCTTGCAGACCCCCTTGTCATGCTAGCAGTCCCTGTCCTTGGGCTGCTTTCTTGGTAGTTTATGACTCTTGCTTGTCCCGTCTCCTGGGCCAGCACTGGCTTGTGCACACCCTAGATCTATTTCCCAGCCCTCCAGGAACCCAGACCTGTAGTTTTGTTTTGCTTGTGACCAAACCCAGAGCTTTGACCCAGATCTCCACGGCATTAACCTAGTGTGTCGCCAGCCGCAGAGCACACAGCAGTCGAGAACATTTTATCCAGGATAATCCGTAGCCTGGGAGCAAGGCAAAGACTGTTCTTGTTCAAACACAGGGAAATGTGAAGCCTAAACCGCTTGGCACTTTGACACCCTGGAGTCAGGCACACCAGCGTGTTTCTATTGCAGCCTAAGCCAGGCACATGCTAATCCCGCATGGCAGCAGGGACACCTTCCTGCTGCCTGATGGGACCACAGCATCCAAATGCACCCTGGAGTGGGGCTCTTGGTGGCTGCAGGGTCCATCCTGCCCCTCCTGAAGTTCAGAGGAGTTTTGGCAGTGAATTTGTACAGCTGTGGCTGAGTTGAGGTATTGCCGAGACACAAGCAGGCTGAGGCTGCCCAGATGTGTCTGAATGGGAATAGTCAAGGCAAGAGATTCCTCAGTTTCCCTTTTGCAGAGCTCCTATGGACAGAGCTCTGATGGCATGGGCTGCATATTTTAATAAAGAGAAAGCAGAGAAAAGAGAAAGTTATGCTGCATCCTCTGCATCTTCTCTGACATCTTGGTGCCTCCCCTTAAGCTTGACCTGTCCTCCTCCCATGGTTTGGGGGCAGCTTACCCTCTTTAAAGCGTTTCCCAAAGGTGAGCAGAGTGAGGCAGCTCCTGTGTGCCCAGCACTCACCTTTCAAAAAACAGACCATTCATCTTTTTATTTGTTTAATTTACTCCTTGATGTGAGGCATAAAGTTGTTTCTGTTCTAACAAGCAGCTTTGCAAATGGACCAGCTGGGCTTGCCAAAGGCTCCCTGCATCCAGGACACGAGGAAAGCTGGCTATGTGGCACTGTTCTGTGAAAAGCACTTGTGTGAAGAGGGCAGAGTACCAGGCAAGGCCCCAGCATCTCTTTAGCAATGTGAGATGATTTTGTCCACATCTCATCCTCTCGCTGGCAAGAATTTCTAGTTTTCCCTTACTTCCATCCAAGTGCGGCAAGACTCCCTGCATGGTGTCCTCTCTTTCAGTGTGTCAGCTGCCCTCCTACTCCCACGGCTCTTGGAGGGTTTGTACTCTGGAGAATGATGTTCCCTGGGAAAGGGCACTGCTCACTTATTTCCCAGCATCCTCCTGTGTCCAAACCCCAACCAAACCATGTCCTGCAATGGCACTGCAGATATATTTGGCCAAGGACAAAGTGCTTTTGTCACCCCCACCCCGTAATGATTGGCACAGATGTTTAATTCAAGGCTTAGGTTCACAGGTGCTACATTGGGCAAAAGTTGTTTTTGTGCACCCAATACCACTTGTGAGTGTTCTTGGTGCACTGAGAAAAACTGAACATGAGTAGTGTTGATGCTGTACCTGGTCAGTCTGGAGGCCTCTCTTGCCACTGTGTTTGTAAAAATTAAATGCCTCTTATTAGTGCGCAGCAGAGATCTCTGATATGCGTGGACAGAAAGGCAGGGATGGATGAAGTTGGTGTCAGGGCAGCAATTGCTTATCGTGCCTTATCTGGGAATATGAAACTGTATTGCATGACATCCAGAGGCAGGCTGAATAGATATGCCAATTCATCTCGAGCCCGGGCTTTGACAAGCTAGACTGCCCTTGTTGAAAGGCATCAGTCAAACAAGAGCTGCTGGCTGCTTTTCCCTTTTTTATACTTTCTCTCGCTCCCGCGCTCCCTCTCCCTCTCTCGCTCCCTCCCCTCCCTCCACCTCTTTTTTCTAAGCTTTTTCCACACAAAATTGAAAAGCTTTGGAAATAATAATAATAAAAGCCCCCCAAACTAATACCATTTTAAGTACACCCCCCTCCCTCCCCAAATGGGATTGATAAGGAACCCCAGTGTATGAAGGCATGTTTAGATAACATTGAGAATATTATAGCGAGTGAGAGAAAGTAGGGGGAAAAGCTTCCTGCCGCGTCTAAGCCGGGAAAGGCGACGGCACCCTGGCTAATACGAGTGTTTAATATTTGATGTGTTGGGATAAAGCAGGATCACCTTCGAATTGAATTGAGTGTCAGAATGAGAATCTATTACTGAAATTCTTGTGTGATTTGACAGCAAAGCAGACGATGTTATTCTTCACTAGTTACCGCAATCTTCTCCCCTACATCACTTAAATATTTTTTTCTTTGCTTGAGTAAACACACATTATCCTTTTTTTCCACCTCCCTTTCCTTTTTTCTCTCCCTCTTTTATACTTATTTTTTTATTTATTTTTTTCTTAAATCAAACCTGCCTTTCACAGGACTGATGGAGTAGATTGTTATTTCTTTATTTGTCCTATTAAATGGAATTCCTGATCATTTAATCCTGCTTTTGTAAGTGATTTAAAAATACTTGAAAAGCTGTGAATGTGGCAGCATTTCTGACTAAACTGCTTAAAAGGGACACGTTACACCTGGGTTTAGCTCCTACCTCCTGACAGCCAGCCAGGGTAGCAAGCTCCAGTGCTGCCAGAGCCATCCCAGGCTCTGTGCCTCCATCCTGCCAGGCAAGCTTTCCTCTGTGCCTTCCCTGCGACAGAGGAGCTCTTCTCTTGTCAGCTGGGGCTTGGCAAGCTGCTTATTCATTACCTGCCTCTTCTTTAATTGCATTCAGCCCTGTCCAGGAGCCTCGTACTAAATGATTTGGTGGTGGGGTCAGCCCCTCAGTGGTGTTACATTTGCCTCATATCGTGCTGGTAAATTTGCATGGCAAGAAATCCCAGCAAGAATTGTCCACCTCCCGTTCCTGGTCTGGCATGCAATTAAAATGGGAACATCCCGGAGCCTCCAGTGTCCTGGATGCTATTCAGGGATGTCCTGCAAGATACTCCCAGCCTCAAAATCTTACAGTCACTAAAAACATTTCAAACTATGTTTAAAAGCCTACTGAGTCTTAGACATGACTGCTTTTTTTCTTTCCACCACACAAGGTAATATAAAACCTTGACACCTCATTTGTGGCAGCAGTGGAATAAGGGGAGTTAAATGGGAAATGCTTATTTCGGGTGGATGCAGTGCACAGTTGACATGGTGGGAGGAGGAAGAAGCTTTTGCTGTTCCAAAGACATTTTGTCCATTGCAGAAATGTCAGGAGGTTCACCTTTGATTGGCAGGCAGCTGTGCCCAGCCTGATCCTGGGGAAGCACAGCTGGTACCTGCTGCTTGCCCAAGCTAAGGGCAGCTGGAAGTTCTCACAGCTTCTTTCTGTCTATTTAAAACCATGTATTTTTCAGGTGTCTTTTTGAAATTCTTAATGGAAACTTTCAGCAAAACCCACCACTTTTTTTACTCCTTAGTACCTGCCCTTCAGCATCTTCTCAGACCGCTTGAGCTCCTTTGCTCCTGGGAGGATTTTTTCTGAAAGGAAATATTTTCTCCCTGCCTGAAAGTGTCTGTATTAATATTAAAATTACAATTAGCAGATGAAAAATAGCATATAAAACCTCTTGGTAGGACATGTGAAATAAAATTACACAGTTGCCTAGCTGGTCAGGGCAGGACACACTCTGTGCCAGTCCTGGCAGTTCTTGCTGCCGTGGTTTGTGAACATGATCGTGCCATTGCAAAGCACAAAGGTCTGCTTTCTTTATGCCCATCAGCTAAAGCATCCAGGGTGATGCAATGCCAGCAGCTCTAGTAGAGGGCAGAGGGGCCAGGAGCTGGCCAGCAGGTCACAGCATCGACAGATGTGGAAAGAACAAGGCTGGCTCTGCAGACATCAGCTCATTGCCCTAGCAGAGCTCTGTGAGGACCAGCTCTGTTCCTGCCTCTTCTTGTGGGAAGGATTTGTGGGGCTCCCTTATTCTGACCTCTGAACAGGTGCCTGTTTATATGCTGTGGGGTGTTTAATTTTGCCTTAATGTGACTGCCAAACACCAGTTTTCGTGAAGTGTGCTGGGCACTTCCCCATAAATAAATGATGGAGCATTATTCAGTCCACTTAGATCAATACATCAGCTTGACAAGTTCCAGTTCTGGGAATTTTCTGACCCCCTGGAACATCTTCTCTGTAGCTGTGCTGCTTACAGTACATGGTGTGCAGCTGAAACAATTTCTAGGGAGCAGCGCATCAGGACCCAACCATGTTGGTGCTGCTGCCTTGCCAGCCCTGGCATTGCTGGGGAGGGGCACTGATGTGCACTGGGATTGCAGCAAGGACAGGTGGGCCAAACTCAGTGCCAAACTGAGCAAGCAACCAGCACCATGGGACTGCCCAGCCTCGCTGTCCCAGCACAGGGGACCATCTTTGTACCCCAGTGCTGTCAGAAATAGGCCACGGAGCTCTTGTTTCGGGCTCTTTGCAGTCTGAGGCAGATGCGTCATAGCTACTGGGAAGGTTTGTGACCTGGTGCAACAGGAGGTTGGTTTCAGACCTTTTTAACTCTATTATAAAGCCAGCCTCAGACGCTGTGAATTCTGCACATGCATCATCTCCATGCCCCATGTTTTATCCCCACTTCTGGTTTTTGGATTTTCTGCAGGATATGTGAGGTGCAGGTTACCTCGTGACCTACCTCCCCACACCAGCACTTGTTTAACAAGGTGTGGATTATCCGTGGTGCTGGCTCTGTGCATGGAAACACAGTATGTTCCTAATCTCCTGCTGCTATTAGCTCACATTTATCACAGGAGTATCTGCTTACCTTTGATTCGAGATCCCTCCATCAGGGACCCAGGGCAGTATTTGTCTGTGAACTGCTGTGTATGCCTATGGGATTGTATAAGTAAATAAATATAATTAATAATCATCTGACTTCAGAGCAGCATTGGCAGGGAGGTAAATGTAGACTTCATAGAATTACAAACAAAATCAGGAAAAAAGGAAAACCTTTCTAGGAGATGGTATGAATGGAAATAACTGTATTTGGGCTGCTTGAAAATTATTCTGTAAACATTGTTCGAGTGGGTTTTAGCAGATCAGAAATACTGAGTTTTTCTCTAAATCAGAATTTGGCCAGAACCATTTAAAAACAGCTTTTTTAAAAGATGCCTGCATTTTTATCAATTAAAATGCTGATAAAAATAAAAAACCACAGGGTCCTAGCCCTGCTTCAGTGTCTGACTTAAAGGGAGCAACCCAGTCTCTGCAACACCAGGACTGAACCAGAGAGATGGACAAAGTAGTGCAATTTCCTCACAGAAAGGGTTTCATGGCATTTTTTGAAATCCTGTGGCTTACAAGAGAACCAGCAGCATCTCAGACTTTCTCACAGTTTGCCATTGGGATAAGCACTGAAGAGACAGGGGTCTGTGCCACTGTGTGGTCACAGAGCTGGCAGGAAAGTGGTTGACATCAGTGTCCCAGCAGCCCCAGTGAGCCAGAGGCCACAACCACCCCTGCGGGCTGGGTACCCCTGCTGTTGGGGAGCCACCGGTGCTTTCTGCCTTGATTTAACAGTCAGAAGAAGAACTTTCCTGTTTAAAGATTAAACGTCGTCTTTAAATATTAAACAGCAAAGCTCCTTGCTCTTGATTGTGTGGCTGCTGCCAGCAGGTGGCTCAGAATTGCCACTTTTAATTAAAAAACTTTATTTTCCAGCACAGCCCAGCAATGGCTCCTCCTCTCGGCCAGCGGTGGCTGACCTCTCCCCTGCCTTCATCCCTTCATCGTTGCTGCCTGCACTTCCCTCTGCCTGCAGCAATGATGGTCCCTGCCAGCCCCGGAGTGTGAGCAGCCTTGTCTGGGACTGATCAATGCCCCTGGCACTTCCTTCCAAAACCCCAGGAAAAGCAATTAAAACCCGATCGATCCTGCAGGCAGCTTTGAATATGCATAAGTGCACACTTGACCTTCAGTGGTCAGGCCAACTTCCACCCCGGCTGCTTAGGTAGTTTGCTCAGGTATTGCGGCTGTACCGAATGACCTTGATCAGGAAAGGAGAATGCGATGCAGAGGCTGGTCCAGTGCTGATCCGGGGGCTGGGGCATGTGCTGCCAGCTCCCTACTGCTTCTGCTGCAGAGCCAGGGGAGGCAGGCTGGGGTTGGCACAAGCACCCACCTACCAGGAGCTTTTCAAAGCTGTCCCCGTGGCTTTCCCGGGATCCTGCCAGCCTCCTGCTGTGCTCCCTCAGTTGCTTCTGGCCAGAGTCCAAGGGATGTCTGGGCTGGGAAAGCAGCCTGTGATATGGTAGCTGCCTGTGCAGGGATACCCTTGGTCCTACCCCATCCAGAGATACCCCTTCCCCAAGGATGGCCCCCACTGCTGTTGATCCAGTGGTGCTGAGCATGGGAGCCTTCCTGTGCTCTGCCTGTGTTTGCTTTGGGATGGAGCCCAGGAGAGGGAACAATATGTGGAACCATTTCTACCCCCCAGCACCCGGCAGCTGGGTGGCAGGGTCACATGCTGTACCCCAACCTCTGGCTCCCCCCACCCCGTGGCTGGCCAGCCTGCATCCTTATCCTGGCAGTGAACATACCAGTGCATGTTTGTCAAAGGCAAAGGAAACCTCCCCGTTGTGTACACAAAGTGTAATTTCAGTGAATTATGCATAGACTTAATTAGGAGTTTTAATTGCTAATCATCTCCCAACAGGATTAGCAATGCTGTCTATTAATTATCTGTGGAGCCCTCTGTTTTGCTAAGGCAGGAGTAACAAAGCAGCATGAATGGCTACGTGGGCCACTAATAAATTAACTCCCCCAAGCCCCATGGCTCCCGCGGGGGCTACCAGCAGCAGGGGCTGCACAGGGGCTGGACCTGCCCGCTCTAGACAGAGCAGCAGGTAGCAGGAAAGAGGGGCAGCAGGAGGTCCCAGCAGCAGGCAGGTGGCTGGTGGGCTGGTGGGGGACATCTCTCAGCTCCGCTCACCCAGTTCATTCCCATTCCTGCTGCAGAGAGCATTTTCCTGGCATTTGCAGCCTGCAGAGGGTGTCAGCAATGCCCTGCCACACTGTGGCTGCCGTTAGCGATGATCCCCCGCTGCAGGAGGGAGATAGGGGCTGCTGGATTGACCTGATCTCATCTGGGGACAATGGCCCTCACGGCAGCAAAGATAGTGCCAGCGTGAGCGACGCTAAGCCCACGCACCCTTCTTAGTGCTCACAATGCGTTCTGAGCTTAATTCCTCAAGATGAAGAAGATATGTGGCTGTCAGGCTGTAATTACAGCCATGCGTGTGACATGGAGGCCCAGCTGCTTTTATGTTTGCATTGTCCAGTGGGTTTTTGTGCTGCTTGGGCTCCCAGCTACCTTGCTCCTCCTGGAAGCCCTGCCGGGGAATGCAGTGGGTATGGAGCAGTTTCCCTCTGGCCAGGCTGCAGTCTCAGTGCACTGGGGTGAGCATTGCTGGCTCCCAGTAGGATTTGTCCCAGTGATGGAGAGCAGTGAGGCAACTAGGGCTTGGGGTGGAAGGGAGAGGGAGCTGGGAGGGCTGTGCTTACCAGAGGGGAAGGGACTTGCTGGCCAGGGCAGCCTGGG
This sequence comes from Vireo altiloquus, assembly GCA_013396875.1. Classification (NCBI taxonomy): domain Eukaryota; kingdom Metazoa; phylum Chordata; class Aves; order Passeriformes; family Vireonidae; genus Vireo; species Vireo altiloquus. The sequence continues at coordinate 1,047,070 of VZRF01011301.1, read as the reverse complement.
AATGAACATGCCTTTCCAAACCCCCTGACTCCTGTTAAAGGAGGAGTGGGTGGATGTTTTTGGAGCAACTAAAGGACATGGGGGATGAACTTACAGCCCCTGGCTTGCCCCTCCACAGCATGGCAAAGGTGGCCTTGAGTGATGCAAATCCCTCCATCACGAGGGTTATCAAGTGTACAGGACACCACCAAAGACTCTGGACACCTCTACAGAGCATCAGGTAGGACAGGGCAGGGTGAGAGTGCTTTGTGTGGGCAATTCCAGGAGAGCTGCTGCAAGGGTGATGCGTGGGTCCACACTGAACACGGTGTGTTCATGCCAGCCCCTGAACACAGACCCATGCCAGCCCCAGGAGCAGTCGGAGCTGGGCAAGTACAGATCATGCCTGCACATGGGGCTATGTCTGACCCTCTGCTTCTCTCTTCCAGGCGTACAGCTTTGCCATGGGGAGTTGGCCAAAGAACGGGCTCTTAGACATGAACAAAGGACTGAACCTACAGCACATAGGGAGGCCTCACAGCGGGATAGGTGAGTGATGCTGCCCCGTGTCATTCCCATCCCCACAGCTGCTCCTCCAGGTGGGTGGGATGTGCCTCAGCTCCAAGACCCTGTCCAGTCTGGGGTGCTGAGAACTAGCCAAAGGGCTGCAAAGTTCCCAGCTGGTGGAAGGGATGAAGATGTGTCAGGGCAGAATGGGCAGGTGGATGACGTGCCCTCAGTCCCTTGCACATGCCAGCGTGCCAGACATACCTGCCTGTCCCTCTGGCTGGGGAGCTGCTTCCCTCCTAGACTGCTCTAGCAGTGCTTGGGTTGGGGTTGGATGTGGGCAGCACCAGGTGCCTGGAGCACAGCGCAAGGGTCCCCAGGCTGGGTGGAATGCTCTCCATGTTGGACCAATCCTCCAGTTGATCTGGATGCTGCAGTCTTTGGAAAGGAGGCTGTGCTGCCTGGCTTGGGACCTGGCTGGAAACACACTGCAGAGTGAAGATGCATGATCCCAGCTGGAGAACTGAATCATCGTCCAGTTTGCTCACACGTGTGATGAGTTTTGTGGTCCTGCAGCATGCTCCAAGATAAACTGATAAACGTTGCACTGAGATAAACAGTGGCAGAGTTCCATGTATCCCTCAACTCCTCTGCACCAGGGATGAAAATGATATGAGGGAGACCTGGCCCAGGACACTGAGGCCATATATCTGCCTGCTGCTTAACACTGGGATGCAGAGCTGGTGCAACAGCAGGCTGTGGAATGGGCAGGAGCTCAGATTTACTGGGCTGTAGACAGGGCTGTGACTCAGGCCTGCATCACTCTTGTGTGGCCTGTTTCTCTGCAGAGCAGTAGATCACCTCTTGGAGACCTGTGGTCAGGTATCCTCTCGGCGTCCCAGCCCTTCATCCACAGTGACTTTTGAGCATTAAAGTTTGCAAGGAGGTATGATTTACTTGGAAAAGTCACTGGCTACCTGGGCCTTGAAGAGGCTGTTTAATATTGTTTCAAGACTCTAACCATTAAACTCTCCAATCAATCCAAGTTAAGGAGATGAATTATTTAAAGCTCACCAGCTTTTAATTAGCAAGCTCCTTTTGAACTATGGATCTGGTTGCATTATTGACAGAGGTAGCATTAAAATTTGCTTCCCTGCCTGGGAGCAGATTTGCCTGGTATGTGTGCCATGTTGGGATCATGGGGAGGGAGCAGGAACAGCAGGAGTTGTGTGTGCATGTCCTGCTCTGAGAACTTGAGCTTTTTCTGGGGTTTCCTGGTAGCTGAAGAGTTGGTTTCTGCCTCATTATTCCTCATTTTATTTATGTGATGAGCTCTCCTGTTGCTGTCATCCCTTACTCCAACAAAATGTCCCCATCTCTGGAGTATCATCTGTCTGCTGTTAGTTTCTGCCCCTTTATCTCAGTGCTGTTGTCTTGCACAGGTGTGACTCTTCTGCCTGATGGAGTTCAAGGATTTGCTGTTCATGTCCCTCCCCATTCCAGTCCTTTAGGAGGGTTTTGCCAAACTCCCTCTGTGGAGGAACTCTCCCAGCTCTCCCCAGTATAGGGTGAGCCATGGGCTAATTGCCCCTGGAAAGCAAGGCCCAGCAGCCAAGCTCCTTTCTTGCAGATCTCCATCCCAGTGGCAAACCTGCCTTTCCTACACTGCTTGGAAGGAGTTTACATGGATGCTGTGGGGGGTGCCAGGCTAGCAGTGTGGCAGTCTCCATCTCCTTGGTACTGCCAGTGGTGCGCATGTGCCCTTTGTGTTACAGCCTGCTGGCTGCTCCATTGGGGCTGGCTCCAGAGCAGATCTGTCCTGGCTATCTGCAATCCTCTGCCTGCAGAGGTGGTAGCCACTGGCACTGTGTGCCTGGTGGCTGAGTCCCCCAGAGTGAACTGGAGTTGGGGAGAAGAACTTGTCCTCCTAGCCAGCTTGGGACCACCAGGTACAGCTGCTGTCAGGGCTGCTGGCTTTGTGGCTCGGTTGCCCAGTGTTCCTCTGGGGGAAGGCTTGGGGCAATGCTGGTGACTAGAGACATGCCTTGCCTGGCATTTTTTTCAAAGAACCAGCTTCCTGGCTTTCTGGCCACTTCATTTCCCAGCCTGGCCTTGGCAAGGATCAGATGTTGACAGTCCTGTGACAGCCCAGGAGGTTCCCCAAGCAAGGGCTGAGGAGGGACTGCTCACTGCAGAGGCAGCCTGGCTTCCTTGGGTCCAACCTTGCTGGATTGTCCTGGAGCTGGCGTCAGTTGTCCACAGCCAGTTCCTTCCATACTGGCCGCTGGGACTGGGCACAGTCATCCCAATTGCTGATGGTCACCCTGTGGCCTGAACAGTCCTTACCTCTCTCTTTTTCATGCTTCATGCTTCAGGGTTAGGAGGAGTCACCCATCCCTTTCCCTGCCCAGGGCTGCCCTTCCCTTCCCTCTCTGACTGTAATGAGCCTTGCTCCCTACTTCCCAGGCGAACAAATGACCCCTAATCTAGGACTGCTAGAGAAGGAAGTGGAGAACAGTGAAGCCTGCCGGCCTCTTGATGCCCACAATGAGACAAGAGCTGGCTGTGGATCTGGTCATGGTCCCATGCCATCTAGAGCCTCCCTTCTCTTTGTGCTTAGCCCTGGAGTGCAGCAGTGTTGAGGGAATGTTAGGGAGCTGAGAAGAGGCTTCCTGGGCCATCCAAGGTGGGGTGCCTCTGATTTTCATGGCCCTTGTGGGTCACTGATGGCCAAAAATCTGCAAACCAAAGAGGGCTGAGAAGGGAGCAGCAAGATTTGTTAGCCAGTCTCACCAGTTTCACAGATACCATGCTGTGTAAGAGTGTGCAGCTCCTTTCCTGGCGGTCTGGGGAGCGGTCCAGGGAGATGCAAACATTCCTGTGAAGCCTCAGCTTGCTTATGTGGGAATGCACAACACGGATGTTTCCCTTCAAATCTGACAGAAAAATTGCAGTGGATGGCCACTTGTTTTTGCAACAATTTGCAAAGAATTTTGTCATCTTGCCTGATGGATTCTGTATTGCTTTGTTTTCAAATCGCTCTCTGTTTCACTGTCTCAGCAGGTATCTGTTCCAAATCCCTGCACTTGACATGCTCTGGGACCAGTCCTGCTCTATGCTTCATCTTCTTTTCTTCATCTTGTTCAAAATCTGCAGAGTTCAGGGTGCTCGACACCCTTCAGGGCCAAGGCCGGATTCTGGATGGGAACCACTTTTAGCATCCAGTGGATACAGGCAGGATGGGCTCGTGCCAGAGCACAGTGGAGTCTCCCCACATCCCCTGGGACACACAGCTGCAGGTGCAGCAAGTTGCTGCACAGAGTTCATGTTCTAGCTTTTGTCTGGTTTCTATTCATGAAAAAGTGAGCTGCAAAGCTTATCGAGGGATTAGAAAAGTGATTTGTGTCCCCAAATACAAAATGTATCTGCATACACTGCAAATAGAGCTGCCTTTGGGTGGGATGGGTGCAGGTCTGGTACCATTGTGTTCTTGGGAGGGAAAAGGTAAAGGAAGGGGGAAAATATAAATATTTCAGGATAAGGAGATAGAAAAGTGCTGCTCCAGAGAGAGAGGATGCAGGAATTCCTCAGGAGACCAGAAAGGAGCAAAAAGAGTGTGAAGCCTATTCTTTCATGCCCTTTCTTAGGTTGATATTTCAGCTCTAAGGATTCCTTTTGGGCTAAATGTGGCCCTTGGGACTGGAGAGGACATTTTAATGCACCTTCCATCTCTTCTCTAACATATGTTAGATATGTGTCAGCTCTAGTGTGGGCTGTAGAATTTTGGGGTGAGGAACTTCTCTTTGTCTGCTGTTTTCTTGGCCCGCAGCAAAATGAAGTTGAGTCCTGCCAAGAAGTGACTCGGCCTTACATATATGGGGACATTGCCATTCTTAACACATGTGTTTAAGGCGGTGCTTGCCAAAAACAAGCCGCAGCTTTAATGGGAATAGACGCAAAGACCAGCATTCACAAGCTCCACACCAGCGGAGTTGGGTACCTGTGTTGGGGTGTCTCTGCTGAGAGTAAGAGACTCATACAAATCAGAAGGATTAAAATCCCAGGTTTTAGTTGTGATTTAAATCAGACAGCAGATCACCTGCATTCAGAAATTGATTTTCTTCTAGTTTTGCCTTTTTTTTAAACCTGTTTCCCTGGAAAAAGGTCAGATTTTACTGAAGAGCACCTATCAAAGCAAGTGCAGCTTTCCTTACCACTGCCCAATTGTTAAATCTGGTTATTCTTTTACTCATCAAATACTCTATTTTTGCTACATTTATTTTGATCGATTATGTAACATAATATGCCTTTAGTCTTAGTTTTTAAATATTTTTTTACATTAGAAAAATGGTGACTTACTATTTGTTCTTGAAGAGTTGGTGATTAAATTATTACTCATGATTGCTCTTTTGGATGAAAACTATAATGCCATGCTAAAGTACCCCAGCGATAGTTTGAATTGATTTTATTACAAAAATCCTCTTTCTCTTGCAAATAATCACTATGGAAGGAAAAGTAAATTTCAGAATACTTTTTAGGTAAAAACATCTGGTACATGAAACCAAAACAAGAAATGATCAGTGAGCTGAAGGAGTGTTTCTGGAAACCAGCCAATCAAGATATTAAAATGAGTACATCTTATCCTCTCTCACCTTAGTTGGTTGGTTTGTTTGTTTTCACTGATTATGGAAAGATAAAAGACAAACCTTCTTTTTTGTTTTCTGTCATTTGTTGTTTCTGAGCTCTGAACAATACAGTTCTTGAACTGAAAATACACCAAAATGAGCAAAGAGTTTCCAAAAGTGCAAAAGTAGCAGCTCCTGCTCGGAAAGTTTTTTTTTCTCATTTGTCAGCTCTTCTTCCATCTCCAGTGCATTTACTGTCTTTAAAACATGACATTACTCCTTGCTACTGATCTTTTTTGAATCTAATTGAATGTAATTGAATCTTTAGGTTTTAGCACACACATTGTTGTGATTTTAGATTTAGTTGTAAATGTCTGGTTTGAGGTTTGGGTTTTTTTCTTTTCAGGGGAAAGAAGGTAACCAGGCTGCTTCATCTGTTGCTAGTGAACCCTCAGAACCCATCCCAAGTGACCAGGAGACCTGGTCCCATAGTAGCACCTGTCTTGACATGGTGCCCTCACTGGGCTGTTTCACACCAGCTGGCACAATCCTGTGAGCTCTGAGTCTCTGTGCAAATGGCTTCACCATCTTCCCTGTTCCTGCAGTTCCCCTGGCCGGGGTGGTGCTGTGCCCCTCTGTGGGAGCCCATGCCAAACAGAAAAGCCCCACCTGCCTGTGCAGGTCAGCAGCCCATGCGGTGAGCGACCCAGCAAGGCACCGTGCCTTCCTGGCTCCATCTCTCTCTTTTCATTTACCGATTGGAAATCTCGGAAGGTTAGGCTGTGATATTGTTCCTGATCCAGAGCATTAATTAGGCCTCGGAAAGAAGAAGAGGAATTGCGTGTTTTTAACAGTGAGGTTAATGGGATGCTCGCAGAGTAGACAGTTTTAATGAGCTTCAACTCGATGTGCAGTGAGTTTACTCTTTGTGTTAAAAGGGTCACACTGCAGTAGTTTGATGTGGATTGTCTCCTGGCCCCCAGTGTCATAGGTGAGCGTCTGTCAGAGTCCAGTCAGAGCGCATTTACTTAGTGACACGATTCTAATTAACTACCTCAAGCTGCCACCGCTGCGAGGAGCCAGGGCAGCGCCTGCCAGGGTGCCTCCTGCCCAGCGGAGCCATCCCTCTCTCCGCCACTCTGCCCGCTCAGTCCTGGTGGTGCTGGACTGATCCCCGTGCTGACATTGAAGGCGAGGGCGGGGAGGGCTGCGCTCGCTAAGTGCAGTGGCAGGTGACAGGCCACCTGCCCTAATGGGGGCCTTGGGCTGTCAGCGCCAGCTCTCCCCCCTGGAGCTCGGCGGGGGCTGATGAGGCTGCGCCTCACCCTGCAAGGTGCTGGAGGTGTGTGGTCCTGGCAGCTTGCTGGGTTTATTTCAGCCTCCTAACACTCTTCACTGCTTTCCTTCCCTGTCTTTCCTGCCTTTCCCAGCATCTGTGGGATCCTCAGTCATCCTTGGTGCCCACTTGCCTCCTCTGCATCAAGGCAGGGGGAACAAGGAGGTGGACAGCATTTTGTGAAACTCCTCTTCATGTTTCTGACCACTTTTCATCCCACCCCATGACTGGCAGAGCCAGTCCCACTCTCCCTGTATGTCCTAGGACATGAGAAGCCCCAGAGAACCCTGTGCTCCCCCAGAGCAGGTATACTCCATTCTTCTTCAGCTCTTCATTTCTCAGTGGAGGTAGCACTCGCACGGCACCATCCTTCTGCTGAGAGATCCTGAGAGGGAGAGCTGAGATTGGGGCTCACTCCTGCAGAATGGGCCACGGGGCTGCTTTGGGGCACTGCCCCAGCTCAAGGCAGAAAGGGAAGGACTCTGAATTAAATAATTAAAAGAGACTTAAGTAAAAATCAACAGAAATGTCACCAAATGAGCAGTGTCATTTTGAATTAGCGCTCATAAAGGTCAGGCGGATGCAGAACAGGTGGAGCGGCTGCGTGCCGGGTGTCGTGGCCAGGCAGCGTGTCCCGGCACCCAGGCAGGATGCAGGGACTGGCACAGCCGCTCCGGGGTACCCGTTGGGCTGTGGGCAAGGGACAGAGTGGCTGGCAGGTGGTGAGGGGTCCTGCTGTGAGCCCCAAATCCCTGAGGAGCAGTGGGGAGGGACGGCCAGCCGGGGCAGCCGGTTAGAGGATGAGCAACTGTCAGAGTCCAGTCAGAGCACATTAACGCGGTGACATGATTCTAATTAACTACCGTGAGAGGTGTCACAGCTGGAAAAGCAGTGAGCAGAGACAAGCTTTTAAAAAAAGAAAAAAGCAATGTGACAGTCTTTTTTTCCCTCTTTCTTTTTCTTTTCTTTCCCTTTTTTTTTTTTTTTTTTTACTCTTGTGTGCTCTCTCCCCTCCATGTGGGAGTGGATCTAAAGATAATTAGGATGTCTGGCTGCCTGGGAACCTGAGCCGGGGCTCTTTTGCTTTCAGTCATTTAAGTTTTCGACATCTCTCTGAAGGGACTTGGTGGCGCAGTGGATTACTGCGCGCCAGAGTGACAGAACACTCTTCTAATCGTAAACCCTTTTTAGAAAGGATTCTGCTCTCCCTTTTTCCCCTGGAGCAGCAGGGGGTATGTTCTGATCACTGCAGCTCTGTTCCCATACACGCTACAATGGGAAACTCAAGGTCTTTCAGCTGTTTCCTGCAGTTAACAAAGGAAGCACAGAAGAAAGAAAGGAAGGATGATTGAGTGTTTGTGTTGACTGCACTCACCCCTCCATCCTACCCTGCCAAAAGTTGGTTGTGCACCCATCCGACCGCACTGCCTGAGAGGGGTGTGATGGGTTTGTCACACCTTGCCCTTGGCTGAGGGCTCGAGGTCCCCAGAGAGAAGCCTTTGGAGGGAGCAGGATGGCTGCAGGGACTCCAGCTGCTTGTGAGAAGTCGGGGTGCTTCCATGTGCTTCTCCCAGCCCCGAGGCAGGCAGTGGCAGTGCTTGCTGCCTGGGGATGTGTGGAAGGTAGGCTCGAGTCCCTCTCTTCTGGCTGGAAGCAGTTGTTTGCAGCACCAGTGTTAGACTGAAGATTTAAGATGGATTTCTGGATTGTTGGCTGTGCTGCAGTGCCTGGGAGGCCCAGCTGCAGACTGGAGCAAGTCTGTCTCAAGCCTCAGATCTGGCTGATCCCCAGCAGGACAGCATTGCCATCATCTTGGAACTGCCCTTTGGCACAGCAGTGTCTCTGCCTTCTTCCTCTGGCTTCTGGTTTTAGGACTAGCAGTGAGGACTGTCTCCCTTGGCGAGAAGATTTGCTGTCCTTCCCTCCCTTCCTTCCGCCCACGCTAGCTGTGATCCTCAGCCCAACACCTGGCCCAATTTCTGTCCCCAGTGACAGATGAGAAACCTTTTAAATATATTTTTCATATCACTCTAAACTGTTTTAGTGGGAGCACAGGGAGAGGCTGATGGTTTGTGTTGTATTATGTCTGCTCTGTTTTAGCCATCAGCAAGTCCCAAAATCAGAAGTGCACAAACCTGAACTGATCTGTGCTGTAGAGACCCCTGCACTGCCTTGGACCCATTGCACTCTTGGCTATTTGTCCAGTCTTTTTATTTGTTTGTGGCTGAGCCTTGCAAAATATCCCCCTCACACACTACTGGAACTACCCTTGCACTGCCTGAGCCCTGTCCAACGTTGTGCTGGGCAGGTAGAACATCTTTGCTAGCACTTGTTCTCCTGCCCCTGTAACAGACTGCGCTTCCCAAGCACCGTGATGCACCCTCTGACACAGTGAGATGTGTTAGGTGAGAAGCCCTGGAAGATCATTAACTTTCTACAGAGCTTTTTCCGTAGTAAGTAGCAATGTAAAACACCAAGTGACATTTTGATTTCCTGTAGATTCTTTTGGTGCCTGGGTGTCTCTGCAATATGTCCCAGACGAGGCTAAATGGTAGCGCATCTTCCCCTACCTGTTGAGGAGGGGAAGAGTTTCCTGTTAAAGAACATAAACATCTCAATTAAGGGCACAGATTGCCTGCCCTGTTCAGCACTGGATTCTGGTGGAAGGTGTCTTTTAACATCCTACTGTCCGGCAACAGCAGTGTGTCCCCAAATCTGCCTTTACATGCCTGCATCCGGGAGGATCACAGGGATGCTGTTGTCCCCCTCAGGTTAGCCCTTGTCTCCAGAGTCTGGCCATCTGCGTTGTCCCCTCTCGGTCCTCCCTAGAATGCACAGGGCTGGTGAGCAATGTGGTCCCCATCTACGAGGAGGAGAGACTCCTGCCCAAGTTTTAGTGAGGATCTGCCTTTAAGGAGAGTGATGGCAGAGGTGCAGAGGGAAGGCTGTGTCAGCAACGGACGCCAGGTTTTGAGCTGCCCCACTTCACCTAATGAGAACCGATGGCAAGGTGTGGGAGGGCAGGGGGTAGCAGTCAGCCAGAAAGACTCCACTGCAATTTAACAAGTTTTCATTCCCCTGAGTTCCCTGATAAGACCCCCCTCGACGTCTGTACAGGAATTCATAAGAATAGGATAATTAGGATGTTTCAAAGCTGCGACCCTCAGAGGAGTCCTTGGATTAATCTGTTTTTTCCCTTAAAGACATCTGTAACTACAATCTTTGTTTCTCTCCTCTTCTTCTCCCCCTCCTTCTTTCCCCCCCTTGTCTGTCTCTGTATCTCCTGTCAAACTGTGGCAGACGTAAATGACAAAGAAATCAGAAAGAGAGATCAATGCAGTCCAAATTAGCACTTGGAGATAGACTGTGCTGGAGATGTCAGAGCCTGACCCCAGTTGATCTGCCAGCCTCCACTGGTGATATTATGCAAATTGCATCCATCTGGCAGAGCCCAGTAAAGGACTAATGGGGCAGGGAGGGGGCCAGGACCAGGCGCCTTTGGGAAGGGGAGAGAGATGGGGGTCTTTGGGGAGGGGGTTCCGTGATCGACGGGGGAGATAAGGTACTGCATTGGCTTCCTTTGCGCTCCTGGGTGGATTAAAAGCCAAACTCTAGATAAGAGATAACCAAACTTCATTTTGCTTTTTATTTTATTCCTTATTGCTCCCCTCACAACCTAGTACCAAAAAGAAGGGGGGAAAAAAAGGTGGTTCTTGGCGCTCGTTTCCTGCACGTCATTACCACTAATGGCAGTTTGAGGGGAGAGACAAAGTCGGGGAAAGAAAGCAAAAAAAAAAGCTAGCTGCTTAAAAGACTGTTGTAATAGGAGCATGGATAATAGAAATCTCAAATTACGGTGATCGCCTTGTTAAGAAGTTTGAAAATACGACCAGATTGTCTTTAATGAGAGAAATATGGCTGTTAGTTAGTGAAGGAGGAGGGAATGGACCTTGTTTCAAGATCTGTAGCTTGCCCATCAAAGAGGCACTGTCTGTTTCATTTCAAAATCCTGCTCCTCTGCCTGATATTAAAAATAGTTAAAGGCTTTGACTAGCAAGACGATTCTCTTTGACTTCCTACTCTCTTTCCACCTCCCCCAAAAGACTTCGTCAAGATAACTTCTGCTTTAAAAAACAGCTAAGCAAGGAAAGAAAGAAAGACAAAGTTTTGGGGGCTGCAGGATGATACTGCCCCTGGCACTCCAGGGTGCCCAGAGCCTTAAGCTTGAGCACTGCCAGCACTGCCCCACCATGGCAGAGGGGAGCCCCCTCCGTGCCATGTGCTGCGGTGCCCAGATGAGCGCTGAGATGTCGTAACACCACTGCTTTCCTCTTGGCAGCCCTGACCCATCACAGGGCAGCAATGGCTTTCTCGGCATCTGGACCCCCATTTAGTGCCATGATGCTGCTTTCCTTTGCTCTCCCCTGAGCCTGGGAAGCAGCACCAGGCCAGGGGTGAGGATGCAGAGAAGGGCTCTGACAGAAGCCAGGTCTGGCAGCTGCCCGCCACCCCCGCCTCTTGTGAAGAGCTAAGGGGCACCTCTGTGCTGTTAGGCTCTGACCCGTAACTCGTGCCTCGCTGTGGTGCTGACAGTCCCCTCTTCATTCTCCCCTGAAATCAAAGGATCACATTAATTGGTTTCAGGATCGTGGCCCCATGTCCTGAGTGGCCTGTTTAAGATAACGAACACAGAGTGTGTTAATAGCTGGTATAGCTCAGCAGAGGATCTAGGCACAAGGCCTGAATGGGGAAGATGCTGCTGGGTGGGGAAGATGGCCATTGACACATCAAAAGTCTGTCCAGTGCTGTGTTTTTCCCTGTCCTTACACAAATCAGTGTAATTCCCTCACTTCCAAGCTGCTAACATTTTGAAATCCCAGGGCAGAGGGCACTGGCCAGAGGGGAGAGGTGCACCAGCCAAACTGTTGCCCTTTCCCAGTGTGGCCATGCTCTTTTCCTGGGTCTGCAGTGGGATCAGAGGGAATGTGCTCGTACCCTCCATGGCATGAGGCTCTTCCAGAGGTGCAGCTGCCACTGCACAGGCTGATCCCAGCTGTGCCATTAATCACCCAAGTTCTAGCTTGTTCCCAATTCTGCAGTGGGCTGCTCTGGGATGACAGTGTTTGCATCTGTTCCCAAGAGTCCTGAGCAATCCTGCTCTGCCTTGGAAGCTGCATTCTTCTAACGAAGGAGAGCTCAAGCAGCTACTCCCAACCTGAGTCCTGAACTGGGCTGCCAGTGTACCTGGAGGGGAGGTAGGAGGGGAGGGTCATGGTCACTGCGAAGGGTGGGTGTACTAGTCCTTGCTGCTGGGACCAAGATTCCATGTCCAGTACTGTAGTCTTACATGTCTGTCCTGCGTGCTTGGAGGTCTCTGAAGAGATGGCATGAAGGAGGGGCTCAAGAACTGCTACAAGTTTTTGGCCAGTTGGTGGCCCAGGGATGCAGCAGGATCAACTGGCTGGGTTGTCATGCTGGGTGGGCTCTAGAGCTGTCCTTTCTCATCCCTCCATGGCACAGAGCTGATTTTTAACCACAGAATACTCCTACCCAGAGATGCGATCCAAACCCCGCAGTGATGGAGAGTGCCCAATAGCCCTGTGTCACCTTTCCCACTGTAATTAGCCTCACTGTTAATTACTTGCAGGCCTGTGATGTGCAGGGGTAGCGACCACCCAGCTGGAGGGGTTGCCTCTGCACAGACCCTCATGCAGTGCACCAGCCCTGCATTGCCCCTTGTTTCCTGCCCACCTCAGCAGCAGGCATGGCACTGGTGCTGCTGGTTGCCTTAGCTTCCCAAGGCATGCATCTCCTTTCCTGCTGCCACCTCTCAGCCAGGCCCCAGAGGGAAGGGGACCTGTGCCCTGGCACTGACACCTCGGGAACTTTTTCCTAGGGTCTCTGTGGATGGGGTGAGCCTGTAGACAGCAGGACCCCCAGCCCTTTGCCCTAAGGAGGGCACAGCAGCATCACCTTGCCAGGAAGCCCACTCCAGCCCTTAGCTGCCAGCTGCCTGGGGCTGGTAGTGTCAGGGTCGGGTCCCCTCTACCATGCTGTGTGCTTTCAGCCAAGAACCACTGATTTGGCTCTACGTGCATGCCCAGGAGTCTTAGGGCTTGGCAGCTGGGTCATCTGCAGCACCCACAAAGCCCCCTGCTCATGCTCTCCCCCTCCAAAAGTACATACATAACAGCCGAGAGAGGCAGAGAGGGAGAGAAAAGGAGAGACACCGGCTTTGCCTCCGCGCTCCCATCCAGAGCGGTCTCCTAATGAGAAGAATATGGCTGCTAGTTAGCAGAGGGGTGTGTCCTGTAGGCTAAAATGAGATAGTTAAACTGCACTGATTGAAGGTTGAGGTTAGAGGGCAGCACAATTATGTTCAGGAGATTCAAGGGCTCTGTTTGATGCGGCAGTTCTAAGCTCCCAGCCAGTGTCAGTAGTTTAGCNTTTTTTTTTTTTTTTTTGTGGGCTAAAGACAGGAAGGATAAAAACTATGGGAATGAGTTGTTTCTATTATTATAAAGTGCTGTGAGTTTTCTTTTTTTTAAACCAGCAGTTCACCCCCCTTTTGCTTAACTGTTTCCTGATCATTATTTTTTAAGCTGCTCAGAGGGAAGAAGAACACATCCCCTTCCCCCTGGAGAGCGGCTCTGAATTTTCCCCAGACAGGGAAGGTGATTTTTTTGTGTCCACTTCTGCTCAGTTCGCTGACTACGGATCAGGAAAGCAATTAGCAGTTCAAATTATGCCAGCACCAAATTCTTTGTCTCAAAATCATGGGTTAAGAGTTGCAAAAGAACCCTAATTGTCTGGTGCTGAACTAGATGTTTTTTTCTGAAAGCATTTCCAATGCTTAGGGCTGTTTGTGGGGGGAGCCTCTTGTGTTTTGAAAGCTGTGAATCCTTTTCCCAGAGCCTGCAGCAGTGTCCAGGCACTGCAGCAGCATCTCTGGCCTCTCCAGCCTGTCTCCCATCAGCTGGCTAGCTGCCTTTCAGGCAGCCATGCATCCATCTCAAGATGATTCTGGTCACTGTCACCCATCTGCACTGTCCTCTAATCCACGTGCAGCTCTCTGGCCACTGCACGCAACCTCTGCCACCTGCACACACTGCAGGGAGGTGAGGACCAAAGGGACTGCTGGTCTGCAAGAGCAGCACATGGCAGCCCCGTGCTGCCCATGGAAGGAGGCTGCTGCTCTCAGGGACAGTACCCAGCCCTGCTGGGCTGAACATGACGTGCTGGCCTGCCCATCTCATCCACCCCAACCTTAAGGATGAACGAAGGGGTGCCTGCCCCTTTCTCTCCTTGCCTGCTCCCCAGGGCCCATTTTGTTCCAAGCCCACACTTTGCTTGCCTTTTGATCTGAGTGACAGCCTGGTTTATTTACTCAAATGGTTCTCAGTTTTAAATGTTAATTCCTCCCTGAAGAAAATGTCTTTTCAGGATGAGTTGTCCGTCAGCAGAGACATGGAGGGTGTGCTGGCATCTCCGGCCTCTGTGCAGAGCCAGGCGTTCACCCAGTGGGCAAGAGCCTGATAGGTGATGCCCAGGGAACCACCTCAGTCTCTGTCACCACTGTGGCCGGGTGTCCCAGTGACACCTCATCTAGGTGGGACAGATACATCCCTGGCTTCACAGTTCATCCCTGTGCAGCCCATTTGGCACAGTGCCTCACACCACTGTCACAGCCCCCCATAATCCTGGCTGCAATTAGGGGTTGATGGATTGTCCCCGGGCCAGGGTCTCAGTACAGCCCCCCAGCAGGCACGAGGTACCTGTGGAGGCGGGCAGGGGCCTGCTGGGCTGCTGCCATCCAGCAACAATTTCTAATCTTGATTGGAGAGGAGGGTGGTGGGCTGGGGGGGGAAGAATCAGAGATAAATGTTAGCTCATTTCTTAAGTAATTAGTTACCTCCTCATCCCCATGTTGTAATTGTGAACAAGCTGTAATGTTTAATTAGTGTGTAAATGAAACCCCAATTTCATAATGGCTGCGGTGACAGCGCTAAGTGAGACAGGCACAGAAGGGGCCGCATTGTTTCAGCAGGAGATGAAGCTGTCGCCCAGCAAGCCAAGCGTCTCTGGGAGAAAATGGAAATGATAAACGAAGTGAGGCTAATTAGCAAAATCCTAGAGGCCCCACTGATGGTTCTCATCAAGGGGAGGTAATGAAGCGGGCGGGCCAAGCTGAGGGGGGATTAATTGGAGCTGATTGCTGCACATACAGGCACTGTAGAGCAGTGGATGCGGAGATGCAAACTTTCCTGCTTTTCTTCTCTTGTCTTTCCCCAGGACCCAGCTGTGGGTAGAGTCTATAGGGAGGACACAGGTGAGAGTCTGGTCCTGGAGCAGGCAGGACACAGATGCAGAGGGGTGTTCCCTGCCTGCAGGTGTCTGGGTGGGGGCACATGGGCACCCATCGCACAGAAAGCATGGTAGGAAGGGTCTGAAACATCAGAGAGCTGCTGCAGGGCTGGTTTATAGCACAAGGAGGATTATAGCTCTTCATTAGCTCCCTTCAAGTCCCTCCTCCTGTGCTGACTGTATTTTGAGTGTAGACGTTCAGAGAGTAAATAAAGCACTGCTGCATGATGGGTGCCAGGGAAGGGATGAGTCCTCCCTGCTCCCCCTCTGGGTGAGGGTTTCTGCGGACCTGATACCTGTGGCAGCACACTGTGGCAGCCGAGCCAGGGCTTGCTGTGGTGTGGGAACCCAGGGCATTGTGGAGCTGAACTTTATCCTTTCAAGCTGTGTGAGAAATGCCCTTTTCTGCAGCTGTTGGCACACAACTCTGATCACATTGCATTACTTAGTGACATTTCAGGGAGCACATGAACCCTGCTGCCAGTGGGCTTGGCCCCAAATGTCCCATCCCTGCTGTGGATGGGGTTCGGCTGCCTGTGGGCCAGGCTGCCCCACAACCCATGCTTTACCTGGTGCCAACTCAGTATCAGAAGTGAATAAAAGCCTTGCCAAGCAGAAGAGAGGACAGCAATACCTCTCTGAGCTTGCATGTGTTTGTCTGTCCAAGCAAGTTGCTTATGGCTGCATGTGGAACCTTGGGACCGTGAGTAGGTCTTTTCAGTGTCTCAGCCTCCTTTTCTGCCAAAAAATGAGAGGATGATTTGTCTGCTTGACAAGTGCTCATACCTGGGATGTCCAGTGCCTGCCCAGAGTCACTGCATCCCTTCCTCATGGCATCTCCAAGACCCCTGCTGCCTCTCTTGCTGAGTAATGAGAGATTTCCCTGGGCCTCCGAGGGCTCTAAAGAGGGGCTGAGCAATATTATTTATTCAGTTGTTTACAGAAGCGTTTGATCGGGAATAGTTCTTCACTGCCAGCCTGTTGTGTATTATTCATTGCAATAATCTCTGCAGATTGTGATAAACTGTAACTGCGGCGGGGCAGCGCGTAGCTGGGCTGTACTGCCACCGCTGCCTGCTCCGGCCTCTAAAATATCGGCAGCTGCAATCATAAATCTCAATTTACAAGTGGGACTATTGCATGGGGAGTTATAGTTATACTAATGATTACTTCTCTGTCTTATTTTTCATGTTGCAACAGAGTAATAAATTTTTAAGAACAGCCTGGGCAAAGCGTCAGCAAAGGCTGTGCGTCCTCTCGCCTCACTGTCAGCAGAGAGGGGCATTCCTGTTCTCCAGCGGGCATCTCGCTGGCAGGGCGCCGGCCCCACTTCTCAAGGAGGTGTCTCAAAGAGGGGACTTTGTGTCCCCACATTGGGAAAGGTGCAGGAGAAATTCCCTGCGGGCGGCAGGCTGGAGTGTGACATCGGGGTCAACTCTAATGCTTGCTGTACTGGAGAAGAGAGCTCATCTCCCTGCATCATTTTCCCTGCTGGGAATGGGGGCTGAGCCATGCCTTTGTCACTGACCTAGTCTTTCTCAGTCAGGCCCAGGACAGCCTGGGACTGATGGGGCCGAGGGGTGGGGATCTGATGACCAAGAGTGGAGCTGGCATTTGAAGGGTGTATCTTATTCCTGTAGCTCACCACCTTCCCAGCACTGGGGCTTTCTCACATACAGAGAGTTGGAAGCTGCCTTTTTGCAGACACTGCTCCCACAGCATGGAAATGGGGTGATGGCTTGGATGGTCCCACGAGAAAGAAAGCCCCCATTCCTGCAGCACAGCAAAGGTCAGAATGAAAGGCTTTGGGTTAGAGGAACTCAGACCTTGCTCCCATCCCCATTTGGGAGCAGTGACTCAGGAACAGCCAGTGGCATCCCTCCTGGAGGAGTCACCATGGGAGCACCCCCCAAAGACCAAGTCTCTTGCCCAGAAGGCAGCAGTGGGACACAGGGTTCAGCGAGCATTTCCCAAGTGTTTATCACAGCTCCGAGGTCTGTGATGTGAGGCTTCTGATGGATGCCTCCATTCACAGACTTGACATTATGATCTACAGGGAGCCTAGAGACATATAGATTTTCAAAGTGGCCACTTTGAGCATAATTATAAATATCCAGCCTCTTTACATAGTGAATTATTGCCAGGAAAAGAAAGACCCCAGGAGGGCTGAAATTTGGCATCCAGGATTTCTTGAGAAAGGAGCCTTGGCAGAAGTTTTCCACCCATTTTGGGGCCAGGGAGGTGTGGGCGTTAAGGGATGATGCTTTTCCCATCCTGAACCCCCCTGGCAGGTCCTCCCCCATTCCTCATGGTGCTGGCAGTGTCTCTCTGTGAGGGACGTCTCCAAGGCACTGTCTTGAACCCTCACCTTCCCTGCTTATCTGCACCAGCACACTGTAATACGATTTTTAACTGCTTCCAAGTGGCTGGCTCCCCTTCCAGATCATGTCACAGAGCACCAGAGGCATAAGGGAGCTGGGAGCAGGTGCTCCTGCTCTCTGTGCTTGATCCATGGCCCCAGAGACATACCAAAGGAGATACCTTCCCCTGCCTCATGGCTGGCTCATCTCCTTACACTTGCCTTTGGAGCATCCCAGCCCACAGAGGGCTGGGGCTCAGTGCAGTGGGATCAGTTTCAGGTGAGCAGAGATTCCCTCCAATGGGATTGGTGCTGGATGCAAAACCAGCAGCTGAGATCTGGGCACAGTCAAGAGCACTCCCACATGCCCTCCTTGGATTCACAGACTCCGAGGAAAAAAGGCAGCTGTCCTGGAGGAAACCATCTGGAAGTCCCCTTATCCTGCTTTTCTCTTGCCATTTGGATGGTATCAAAGCATCACCACTTCCATTTCCATGAGTGTGCCCTGGGGAAGGTCTCTGCAGGCAGCTGTGTGTCCATCCCTGTGCATGAGTGTCTAGGCTCAAACAGGCACTGACCATTGCCTTCCTCGCCCTGGGACTGGGACATGCTGGAATATTGCAGGGAAAAATGAAGAGAATGTTTGAGGATTTGTGTTCTGTTTGTGAGGAGGGTCTGGAGGAGAGAAGGTCAAAGAAGAAAATAGGAGCTGAATTTAAATCAATGGCAGGTAGAGATGAGCGCAGTGGCCCAATTAACTGCAGCAAGCCAGGGAGAGGCTGGGGGAGGGCTCCAGCTCTCCAAGTTAGGACCCCTCATTGGACCCCAGTTCTGCTCCATGGAGATGTGAATGCCTCAGACAAAACAGGGAGCATGGCCAGGGACCTGGGATGGGGACTTTTTGCCAAGGATTTGCTGGTGGGCAAGGGCCGGAGTAGCTGGAGGCTATGGATGGTAGCAGGAGACATATGTAGTTTGGTGCTGGATTGAATCCCACTTCCTCCTTCCTTCTCTACGCATCTTGCCAAGCTCAGTCTGCCTCTCCATCCACATCCCAGCTCTTTGTCCTTGTTTCCTTGTCCCAGTCCCTTCCCCCATGTCCTGGTATCATCTCAGCTGCTCCCACCACCAGCCACACTAACTCCCCATCACTGTTTCCTCCTGCTTGTCTATTCCTCGACTCCAGCTCTTGTTGGTGCCAATGTTTCAATGAAGCAGTTTCCTCCCTCGCACTTCCTGGGGAAGTCATTGAGCACCCGGAGAGCTGAGTCCCCACTTCCCACACAGGTGTCTAGAGTGGGTGCCAGGGGGGTTGCAGCAGCTGGGAGCAAGGGGCCGGATGGGTGCACTGGGATGGGTGTCAGTGCACGTGCAGCTGCCCAGGGCCACACGCAGCTGTCTTTGCCTAAAGTTGGCTTGATTCTGATGGGAAATCCAAGACATTCCAGGTTCCCAAAATCGCCTCCAAAACAGACTTCAAGGCTTTGTTTTGAAACATCTGGGCACTTAAAAAAAAACCTTGCACTGGCAAGTAACTGGAATTTAAGGGAAATAGTGACATTCTTGTCATTCTTGTTGTGGCAATTTATTAATGGTTTAGACTGGAATTTCCTGGGAAAATAATTCAGTGTGAGTCGAACATCCAGCATGGAATGTCTCAGCTGAATCACTAAACTTTGGGAAAATCAGGGTAGGTCACATCAGAGCAAGGGGAAGCCACCAGCCCCTCCTCGTTCCCAACACACATCCCCCCTATGCTCCTGGGGCCGGGGCAGCCAGGAACACAGATCCTATGTCTCTAGGCCTACAGGAATTGGGCTTTGCTCTCTCCAGCAACCCTGTGCACTGCAGCATGTTGCACATCACCCAAGCAACATTAATTAACATTGCTGGAAATCTCAGGAAAGGTGCAATTTGAATGATCTGGCACCACAGTCATTCGGATGCTGAGTTAATTCAATCCTTGCACACAGTGCTCCTACAGATTGTTGGCTTTAAACAAACAGCGGTGACAGATTTGTTGCTGCGGAAATGTGGTCATTAAGTCGGGAGCGTGTGTTTGACCTGAAAGCGATTGAGTGATGGATGCAAGTCATTTTAAAGCTGCAGCAGCCAAAAGGATGCTCCTTTTGGAGAGCAATCTTGCATCTAAGGAGTGTAAATAATTTAAACAAACAAATAAAGTAAGGTGAAAGCACTGCTGTATTGTGACACTAAATGCAAAGTAGGGCAGTGTTGCCAGTCCTTTGGTGGAGAGCTCCTTTGCACAGCACTGTTTTAAAGTGGTACAAGGTACCAGCTTTGGGGCTGTCTGTGGGGATAAATGGTACCAACCAAGCTCCCATCACTTCATAGTCACCCATGGGAGCTGTGCATCTGCTGCGCTCCCAGTGTGAGCAGTGCAAGCTGAGGGATCCCCAAGGAATGGGAATCAAAAAGGATTGGTGGAGATCACCTTCGTGTCCTGGAAGAGCAGGATTCAGATATCCTGCAGTGTGGCACTGTGCCACTCCAGCTGCTCCTCTTGTCAAGCTGAAGGAGCCCAATACTCTCTTGGCTTCCAGACACCCAGGTCTGGTTTGTCTTGTCCAGCAAGGATAGTTTGGTGAACCAGGAGCTTGGCACGCTGCTGCTCCATGCTGGCCTTGCTCTATGTCATCCTCTCACTGCTGTTGAAGATCCTCTCGCCCATGGAGTATGAGCAGTGGTCACGTTGCATGGGTCTGCGCATTCTGCCGCTGGATGTGTGTCCCTGTAATGAGGCTGGTAGTTACTGTGCATTAGAAGCAGCCATTGCTTAAGCCTCAATATCTCGGCCATTTAATTTAATGGGTTTTTTTAAATACCAAAAGCAATTAAGTTCACATTGTGAGCTAATCGCCTACAAAATTTCATTTCAAAGATGCTCAGACTGTTTGTGAGAGAATTGCTGGAAAGCAACTCAGATATGCCACTGTGTCTGTCTGTTTGTCCTTCTTTGCCTTCCCTCTTTCTCAAACAGAGTTAAGTAGACTTTTCAAAAGGAAACAATCACATTCTCAGTTCCCTACTTTTCTGACAGTTTTTCCATGGTGTGAATTTTAGATGTCTAAATTAAATGCCAGGGATTGGTGATGATTAGAGTGTGTTGCAACTCAGGCCACGTTCTGGCCCTTTGCAGCATAAGAACGACTCCATCAGAAGGCAAATATCTTCTTTATTTCAGGGACAAGCAAGCAGACAGGGCAAAGAGATCTCCAAAGGGATCCAGATGCTCCCTCTGACCTGGCAGCTTCTTCCAGCCATGGTCCGGAGCAGAAAGCAACAAGACCAGCTACAATTGGTTGGTTACAAGGAAATCCGTTAGGATAACAGAAGCAAAAAATACCATTGAGATAGGAATTCTCAAGACATCCCAGATAGTTTACAAAACTTTCTCTGCTTCTCATCTTCTAGCTGTGGGAAGCGATTCTCTTTCCACAGCTAAACTTCTCTCATGGTTGTCAGATCTGTGAGAAGGTACCTGATTCTCAGCAAAAGCTGAGAATTCTCCTCTGACCAACCTGTCATTGTCCACAAGAGTGCTTAGCTGGTACTGCAAGAGTGGAAAACAGGGGTCTGAGGTCTGGCTGATGGGCAAGAGCCAGATAGCTATTGCTGGGGAGTGAGTGGGCACACAGCTGTGTACCCAGGCCAGGGAGATATGGTGGGACCTCTGCCCATGAGCTCGTGTTACCACTGCCTTGAGGCCATGTGTCTGTGTTGCTGTCCCTGGAGGTGTAGGAGGTGCCTGAGCAGTAACACCCAAACCTTGCACAAGCCGTTCCGCTTTGGGAAAGTGTTCTGGGTGAGCTGTTTGCAGCGTGTCCACCATATCCCATGGTGGCTCACCCCACGTGCCTGCCTTCCTGATCTTCCTCCTGCCTTAACAGCTTCAGCCCACGGCATTCATCCGTGGCAGTCCCTGCAGGGGCCAGCTTGCCTGTAGGCTGCAAGGCTTTATCAGATCGGAGAAGAGCCGGAGGTCTTTGTCAGAGATTACTTGTTCTCCTAAACAGCCGTGTTACTGAATATGGAATAATCCCCCCTCAGCATCCTGCTGGGGGTTTTGTTTCCTTCACTGTGGGCTATCGTGTTAATGCTGTTTCCTTAAAGCACCTTTGCCAGCTGAGTCACCCATGTGATGCCCATCACCTGACCAGCACGATGGGCAGGGGCACCCACCACACCACTGCCCACCAAGCTGCCTGCCCCCAGTGTGTTTGGCTGAGCCATGCATGGCTGCCGTCCCGTTTTGGCTGTGGTGTTGTCTTCTCCATGCCCCCGTTGCCATCCCCCCTAGCTGGTTTCCCTGGCCAACAGCAGGGAAATAATTTATGGAGTCCTGCATGCGCCTGGTGAGTCCAGCTCTCTGCGTTTCGGGGAGATCCATCGCACAGGGAGGGGAGGTCACTGCGTTGGAGGTTTGCTAACCTTGCCCGCTTATTAAAAATGGTAAAAGCCTCCCTCAGGACTCGTGAAGTATAGATCCAAAGAGCTCCATATGCTGTTCCCCTTAATGAGATGTCTGCCTGAAGAGCAATAGCAAAACACACCATCCAGTGCAGGGTCCCTATAGCTAGATGGCCTGGCTGTAAACAGAGCCGTCCGTCTTAATGGGCTATCGTGTAAAAACTTCTCCCAGTCAATAAATCAAAGGGGCTCCATTTATATCATGTGCTGCCTTCGCTATTAGGCTGCCTCTGGATGGCATGTTCTGATACAGAGCTCCCTGGGCCCGCCAGACAAGGCCAGAGGCTCTAATCGGCATTTAATTTAGGCTTCCCCTTGCCGATACCCCTGCAGAGTTCAGCAGCTGGGGCTCGGCAGGGGATCCCTCATGCTTTGGGATGGCCCTCCTGTGCAGGAAAGGGCACCCATGGATTGGCACCTGGCAGGCATCACCTCCCCTGCCCTGCTGGGTAGGAGCCTCTGGTGTACAGGGAACCAGACTCTCCCTGGGAAGGGTGTGCGAGGCTACCGAGCACCCCTACTCGTTCGGGAGCAGCAGCCACAGCCTGGCGCAGTTATTTATTTTTCATTCCCTCCCTTGTGCTGCTCGGATGCCACCGGAGGGAAGTTCCGCTTCAGCCACCATCCCAGGCAGAGATATTAGTCCTCATTACTAATTAAAGGAAGCAGGAGTAATTGACGGATGGTGGATGGCGGGGGAGCCAGTGTGATGAACGGCCCCTGTCCCTGTGCCGGGAACGCATGCTGAGCACTACCTGTTAGCTACAAATAAACAAACCTGATAAATAATAAATAGTTTGAGAAGAGTGGGCAAGCATTATTTAAATTAATAGGGATTAGAGGGAGAGGTCTGAAAGAGCATTCCTCCAGATGAGCTATCCCTGGACGGACAGGGACTCATTTGTTGCAGACTGGAGTAAACAAGGAGAAGGGGAGGATTCATCACAGCAGGGCCTCGCAGCGCTTCTCGGGCTGATAACAGCATGGCTGTACTTTTCCAGGCCACCCCTGCACCAGGGCTCCCTGTGTCCCTGCTGCCTCACCAGTGTCACTGTGCTGTCACACCTCTGGTGCTGGGCTGGGGCACTGGACGCTGTGAGGGAGTCAGGGTGCTGCTCTGGCTGCTGGCAGATTCCCACACCATGACAGGGCACCTGCAAGTTTTCCCAGACAGCTTGATGGCCACTTGCAGCCTGCCTGCACCCAGGCACTTGCTGTCAGCCACGGGCTGGTCCCAGCCAGCAAATCCGGCTGCAGAGGGGATCTCTCCTCATCCCCTGTCATTTGGATACCATCCTACCTGCTTAGGGCAGGAGGCTGGGGGTGGTGGAGGAAGGAGGGATGCTGCGGGAGGCGGGGGGGCTAGGGGAGGACAGACACTCTGCTCGCTATCACATCTACTTCATCTTATCACCACAGTAATTTGATGATAAAAAATAATCCGAGGCTGGAAAGGAAACATGTGTAGTGGAGTAAAGATTGAATGTAGGTGGATTGTGCCCTGGGGCGGCGGCTGGGAGATAGAAGGAAACGTCCTTCTGTTTGACATACTGCCGAGTCGCAGCCGTGCCCCCGCCGCGCCTCGCCCTGCCCGGGGCACAGGGAGCCCACTGGCCCATGGGCCATGTGCCGGGCAGCAGGGTGCCTGTTGCGGCCCCCCGACACCTCCTGCCCCTCCGCCTGCACCTGCTGTGCCCCCCAGCAGCCCGTGGGGTGCTGCCCCCCGCCCTCCCACCCCACAGCTCGCTCCCAGCACACTTCTGGGGTTTTCTTTTTTTCCCTTTGGTTATGCTTCACAACTCATTTTATCAGCTGTCAGTAGCCAAATGTCTTTTTTAAGGAGTGGGTTATAGCCACTAATGTACTGAATGCTATTGCACTGGCTGCAGTTAGTGTTCCACGGCTAAATTACTATAATTAATGTTCCACTAGAACTGTTTGTAACAGGCGGCTGCGGGAGCCCCGGGTCTGGGCTTTCACAGCCACTGAATTATCTCTCCTCCCCGGAGAAAGCGCCTCTGACAAAGGGGAGGGACGAGGTCAGCGCTGGGACAGGCAGACACTAGCGAGCCAAACTCCAGCAGACGAGTGGCCCGGGAGCTGTTCCTGGGGCACAAACTCCCTGTGTCCCCCCATCTCAGCTGCTCTGCCCCGTGGGAGTGCGGTTGGGTGTGCGGTGGAATTCCAGCTGGGATTGTCACGGTGCTGCAGTATCGCCTGGGCTCTGCTCATCGCCCTCCGCGATTGCCTTATAGAGGTGGAACACACTGCCTAGAGAAACGCTTCCAAAACTTGCTGACGGCAGTCAGCAGAGATGTTTCCCTGTGCCAGGCATGGCACCTCAGCTCACAGTCCATGCCAAGTCTGCACCCAAAACCCATCGCCTCCCAGTGAGGCCAGAGGTGCAGGGGAAAAAAATGTGCTCGGCAGGCACACACACCCCTTGTTTCACTAAATGCATTGTTCAATACCTGCAACAAACAGATTAGCCGGGGCTTTATCAGGGACAAGAGAAGGGAGAGCAGTGTGATAATGGTTTTCAGCAAATCCTCGGGCTGTCACAGATTAGAGCCGCGGCAGGAGCATTATCAGCCCTTTCCTCCTCTCCCCATATCCTCCCCCTTTGTCTCTTCTCACCATCGGATTTCTCCAGCCAATCTATCCCTGAGAGAGCCGGGCAGATACAAGAAGAAGTCGGTTTCCATCTGATCTGCAATTGCTTTTTCCCGGCAGCCGATCCGTGTCGCAGCATTGATCCGTGGGCCCCCCAGCGCTTGTCACCTTGCGTGTCTGGAGAGGAAGGTGGCCGAAGGAAGGGGGGCTGGGGTGAGGATGTTTTAAACTTGCTGTGTGCCATTGATCTGCAGAGGGGAGCATGGCCAGGCCAGCCCTGCCAGGCAGGAGGCCACGAGTCACCTGCCCTCGTCAGAGGAGTTTAAATGGTTGTGACCTTCTTATCAAAGGACAGGAATGTCTTTGGAGGGCCAGCAGAAGGAGGGGGCCAAGCCCCAGGATCCGGGGCCGGTAGTCAGGAGCTGCCCAGCCCTTACCATCTCGCCAAGGGACAGCTCAGTGAGACTGGCACTGGGGTGTTGGGAGCCTGTTGGGCATCCTCCTCTCTCAGAGAGGTCACCTACTGCACCCACACCCCATTTCTGCTCCACACCTGTCTGTGCCACACTGCAGCATGGCCGGGCATGAGTGGGGATGCCTGTCTTGGCTCTGCAGCTTGCCCAAGCCTGTGGGATAGAAGCTGTCAGGTGAGAGCTGTTGGGCTAACTCCTGTGGGTGGCCAGCTTTTTCAGGAGCTGCAGAAAGTTTTTTTTTCCTTCTAAATGTGGAACAGAAGGCTGTCCTTTGTCCCAATGACTGCACCCAGGGCCTGCAGGCCCTATCAGGTGAGGGTTTGTTGAAATACCTGGAGATGCTCAGGAGCCACAGCCTGATGGGAAGGGCAGCAATGTTGTACCAGGCAGGGCCCAGCATCTTTGGGGTCAAGCTGGGACATCCTATCTGTGCCACCTGCCAGTCCCCTGTACCCTTCTGCCAAGTTCCTGCTAGGGTAGAGCTGTGGCAGCTCTCCCTCATCTCGCCTTCTCTGGCTGACCCAAGGGATGGAATGCAGGTGGGTGGGAGGGCAAGAGGGGATATAACAAGTAATGGCCCCAAGTGTGGAAACAGTGTTAATAAAGTGTATTTCACTTTTAATTTTGGCATATAATGTAATGATCTTTTTTAAGGCCCTATCATATTATCTGCATGACTAGATTATTGAGTCTTCATCATCTCCAGATAAATTTATGACCAGGATGATGCTTGGAATTTATTATCAGTCAATAGAGCTCAATACTGTAACAAGGCGTGTAATAAGATATACATATTTAATGATCCGGAGTAAAACAGCCCCGCTAATGGGCAGGATGAGACGGAGGCTGGAGCGTTAATTTCCATCCCCTGCCCCTTTCCACAGGAGCCTGCACCATTCAGATGGGATGCAGCCCCAGGGTCCCGTGAGTTGCCTGAGGTTGGGAGCAGGGACGGGTTCTGGGGGATACAGAGGAGCACAGCCCTCATGCTGCTGCAGCTGTGAGCACATGCCTGCTGCACGTATGCACTCGTGGGAAGGCACGTGTGCCGCCCATCCCTGCAGAGATGTGCAGGTCTGTCTCACACAGCACACAGCTCTCTTACGTGGCTTTGCAGGTCGGGCTGACATCCCCCTCTGCACCAGGTAAGGACCATCATGCATCCCCTTTGCAGGTGGCTCTCTCCAACCTGGCAGTCTGGACAAGCCTTGCACAAAGCTGTTGCTCCAGCAGCTGCTGAGATGGCTGGAAAAGCCACACAGTGCTTTTTATGTTCTAGAGGCAAGCCTGAAATCCTGCCTCTGGGATGGTACAGGACTCTCCAGCTCAACAGGGGTAGCAGAGCCAGGGCAGACAGATGCACTCTGTCCACACCACACAAGGACACCTCTGGCCCAGCAAAGCCCTTCATGGGGACACAATCCTGTGCAGCCCCACAGAGTCCCCCACACTCCAGCTCACCTGGCTGTGTCACTGACAGGAGACCAGACAGCACCAGAGCAGTCACAGCACAGGGAGGTAGCAGGTCTGTGTGCTCAAGCACCCTGTGTGCAGCTGCCCACAGACTGTCGTGTTGAACAGGGGCCCATCTCCTTTGCCAGGTTATATTTTGAGCTGCCAGCACTGATTTTTCCAGCCTTTTGGGATGTTATTAAATTACTTTCCGAGGACTTTTAATAAGCACTTTTGATACCTTTGAAGCGTGCAGCTTTGTGGGAAGATTACAGTCCCGCATCCATCTCGCTGGGAGAGAAACAATGGCAGCAGGGTTGGCTTTTGATCTCTCCTCCAGAAGGCGAGAGAGGGTTTGGGTTAGACAAAGAGGTGAGCTGCTGATTTAGAGCTAATGTTTAAAAATAGGTAGGTCTCCCTCCAAGATAGAGAGACCTGCCCTCTTCTGTGTAATCGCCTGCCTCTGCCTCGCCGGACTTGCAGAAACACAGCTCGCTTTATTTGAAGGCTTCGAGTGCAGCATCGCAGTTTGATTCTTGGTCCTTTTAAAGCAATAACTAGGCCATCTGACCAAGCTTTAAAGAGCAGGAGAACTTTCCATTAGGACTTGCGACACACTCTTGGCAGCACTGGAATTGCATTCTTGCCTTTTATTTCCTTTCTCTGACATCTCATGTCACTCAGGCAGGAGAAACTCAGCTTTATAAACTCACTCATCTCTGCCTTGAAATTTCTCCCTAATTAGGGTCCCAATCCCAGTGGTGGGACTGGGTATCAGGAGCTGGATGTGGAGCAGAGCCAACAGTAGTGGTGGAGGTCAAACCAGAATACTGCCTGCAGCCTGGAGACCACCTGGCCCCAGCAGCATCAGTCAGGGGCAGGGAGACAACATCTCCAGTGTCTGTGCCCACAACTCCCACACAAGAGAAACAGAGCCAGCATCCCTGTCATGCCAAGCATCTGTGTGTCTGGTCCCCATGCTGCCTCTGGCAGGGCCCATCGGATGAGTTACAGCACCAGGAGCACCCGGCTCCGGCCAGGCATGCCTTCACTGCAGGGAGAAAAGGTGTCAAGGGAGTCGAATTCCCTTTATCTGTGGATAACTACTGCTGCCTTTAACAGCCTGGAATAAACTAGCCATAAATATCATGATCATAAGTGCTTAGATATGGCAACTTTACACTGAACAGAGGTTTTAACCTTCCCTGCGGAGGATATCCAGCTCTACATCACTGACTATTTCCATTCAGCTGCACGGCCAAAGACAAGCTCTTTATGAGCTGCTCAGAGCAGCTGCACCAGCTACTGGCCACCTCTCAGCCCAGTCTAACCCCAGTCCTTACCCCAGTTTTGGGGTAGGACCTCCCTCCTGCTCTCAGGGCCTGATGAGAGTCCTGCTGCCCTCTCCCTTCTGCCATCATTCTTTCCTCCACTAAGGAAGCACCAGCATTGGAGGCTGCAGTTTACTGGGCTCCTGTGGGAATCCACCTTCCATTCTCATTCCCACAAGGAGGGTCCTGAGCCACCAACTTCCGCAGCAACTTGTCACCATCACCTTGTCCCTGAGCCAGGCCAGAGGTCCTGTATCAGTAAGAGGGCAGTTTGCATCCTCCCTGCACCTCGCCAGTGCTCCACCATGACTTTATTTTGCATGGCGACTTTGAGGGGAGCTGTAAAACACTCAGACGAGTTAAATAATACACGACAGTGTACGGTATAAATTACGGGAAGCCAGCGGTGGAGCGACATTGTATGCTGAATAAATTAAAGGCTGCGTGACTTAGAGGCGAGATTGATCTGCCGAGCATTTTGTTTAGTGACGTGCTTGTCATAAGGGAGAGCTAATTACAGGTGCAGAGGCGCACAGCTCCGGCGCTGGGGAGCACAGAGCAAACTGGGCTCACGAATGTCAGCCGGGTCCCTACACTTCCAGGATTTGCTCTCCCTGAGGCTAGCCACATGCCAGGCCCCGTTAGCTGGATGCCTGCTTTTTTCCCAGGGCCATTCAGTGCTGTCACAGTCCAGGAAAAAGACTGTGCTGCCACAGGGAGCTGCCAGGGTCTGGAAGTGGATGTGCTGGTGTGGGGGTCACAGGTGTCTGGTGGCTCTAGGGTCTGCCCTGAGCAAGGGCTGGCGCTGGGGCTGCCTCAGCAGCTTAAGGGAAATGGAGGTATCCAAGCCTGAGCCCATTCTTAATGGAGCAGAGCCATGCAGGAGCGCATCCCTTGCTCCTGTGGTGTTTTTGAGCCTAGCACTGCTCGCAAGGTGACACAGGGATTTCACTGCTGTGGGATACCCAGGGCTGGCTGAGTAGCAAAGCTGAAAGCTGTGGGGGCTGATTTGAGGGCTGAAGAGTATGAAAAGGCAAGTGCAAGTCAGAAATTAGGTAGGGGTCCTGTCATAGCAGGATGGTGCTATGAGCCACCAAGGGAGGAGGCAGTCTTCCTCAGGACACAGTTTGGACAGGATAATTTTGAGGAAGATGTACTTTACCCACAGGGATATGGGAGACTGGTGAGAGGCTTGGATTCAGACTTTAACCACCAAACTTGGGGCTGAGTTTGGAGGCTTGTCCTGCTGGGCTCCAGAACAGGGATGGCTCCTATGCCAGGAGGTCTGTCCCCATTGCCTGCACAAGCTGAGCGATGCCATGCAGGCTGTGTGCAGCCCTCGAGGTCATGGCAGAGGCTGCACCTTGGGGCTGGTGGAATGGGGACCTCCCTGGACTGCCACAAGGGCGCCGGTGGCTGGAGATGGTGCTCCGGAGCAGGCTGGCCATCGGGATGTGCTCCTGGCCGGCTCGGCGGTTGTCTGTCACTCGGTGGGATTATGAGTAGTGAGTGTAATGCATCGGCGTATGAATAGGGTTGTCTGGCTGATGGTGATGTATCGTTTTTCATTACTGCCTCTCAAGCCCTCCCTGCTCCACGTGTGGAAATTCTATTTATTCCCTAATTTGTAAAAATTCCCTCCTTATCTGATACCAATCAGGGAGGGGTAATTGGCTCTCCAGGGCTAGCGGCTGGGGTCCTGATGAAGAGATATGTGTGTCTGCTCTGGCTGTCCAGGCACCCTGCCCTGCTGCACCAGCGACACGGGCCACAATTAATAATGATTTGCAAATGGCAGACAAGCAATAACGCAGAAAGATGTCCAGCCAGCCTCCTGCCCGCCCCTTAATTTCCTTCTGTAATATAAATGGCACAGGAACGAAAATCCAGCGCTATAAATTCTGAAATTAGTTATTCACCATAATAAATGGTTCCCTTTTTGGTGCACGGTCTTCCCCATCCTTCTCCCCTGACCCCCCCACTTCCTCCTCCCCTCCCAGCCCCCTTGCCTGCTACCTACTTCATTTGAGTCCTAATATGCAAATGCTGTAATTTAACGGGATGGTGAAGTTGATTTTCATGTTAACTTAATTACTTTGATTTATGAAGGGCTGGGATGTAGACACAGCTCCATCCTTACCCACCTCCCACCCTCACCCCTCTGGAGTCCTGCTGACCCGCCGCCTCTCTTGCCTTTTCTTCTCTTGGCTCCTCTTTTCCTCTTCTTCCCAAGTTTAGTGTTTTATTAGCTGCCTTTAAGTGGACATAAGTCCTCGCGACAATCGCATGATGCGGAGGACAAATTCCCCGTCCTGCCTTGTTTAATCGTGCCTGGATAATGGATGTATAATTGACTCATTTGAATGCTTTTGCCTACAGGAGTGCAGAGCATTAAATGTTTGATTGCCTTAATTTCCAAACAGATCATTATCCCCTTCTTACCCGCTCTTAATAAACACTTTATGAGGATTTTTTTTTGTAAAGGAAAAAATCTCCACTCCTCGTACTTCTCTGAAGTGATAAACTCTAATTAAGTCTAATATTTAAAAATATGGTAATGGTGACTTCTTTGAATAAGTGGCCTGCATTTCCATAATTTCATTATTACGTAAAACACGCTAATTATTTGAAGTGTGCTTATTACTAAAAGAGAAATCTCCTTCTAATAAAGATGAAATTGGCTTTTTTCCCTGTATTGCTGTGCACACCGCTCCCCTTCTCTCCCGGACGGTGAGCGGCCGCAGCCGGGAGCAGGGTGATGGCAGCACTCACTTTGTTTGCTCAGGGAGGGGATGCTGGATGTGCAGGGACAGGCACAGAGGCTGAAGGACAAGCTGAGGTCTCTGTACACCCTGTGTCACCCCTGGCCCCAGCAACATTGGTCCCCTTTGGGATCATGGGCTCCAAGAGTTGTTGGGAATGTTGTGAGACAGCTCAGTACCTGATGCCCATTCCCTCCAGCAGAGGGATGTGTGGTTTCCCCACATGGCATCGCCTGTGCCAGGCTATCCATCAGCCTGTGCGGCTGGAAAGTGTCTCAACAGCCCGGTGTCTTGCAGTGCAGAGGCCCCAACCACCCAGCTCTGCCCTGGGAGGGGGCCAGCACAGTGGGTGCATGACAGGAAGAGGGGTTCCCAGTGCAGAGGATGGGAGGAAGCATCCTGTCTCCCATGGACAGTGGCCAGCCTGGGTGGGAGGAGGAAAGTACCCAAGGCAGTAGGTTGATCATCAAGACTGGTCCCCTTTTGCTGCACTTCCTACTGACCTGGGAACTGCCAGAGATGGGCCCTCCCTGCTGCAGTGTCCCTGCTGCAGTGTCCCTGCTGCAGTGTCCCTGCTGGGGTAAACTGGATTTGGAGGTCTCACTGACCCCAGTGTGCAGGGGGTGGGACAGATATCCTGTCCCCCTGGGACAGAGACAGCAACAGGTTGAGGGAGTGTGAGTATGAATTGTGTCCAACCCCTCTGCAGAGCCTGTGCGGGTGCTCTGTGGCGGGGCAGGCAGGGAGGCACTGGGATGAAGTCAATATAAAACTAATTTTCTTTTCTTCTTGAAGAAATGAGGTGTGTGGCAGTAACGTAATTGCAGATAATGAGGTAAGTTATTCTTAATATTCTGCACGTCGCTGTCAGCTCCACCTAATATACCTGCCGGCTGTGCGGGGCACGCAGAGCCCCTTGCCCCATGCGCAGGATTATGAGGCCATTAATTTGGGAGCAGCTCGGCAGGACCATCCCTGGCATCTCCGTGGATCCTTGGGAGATGGGAGCTCTTGGCTCTGACACGTCCTTGTCACCACTGTGGTGGGCATCCTGGTGTCACCACCTTGCCCAGCATGTCATGGTGGGGATGGATTCAGATCAGACACAAATCCCTCCTGGCTCCAGTGTGGACAGGGTGAGCGACACAAGACCCTGGCTCTGTATGCTGGGAAAATGCTGTCACTCCCTGCCCCTGTCACATTCCTGCTCACAGGGAGCAGCACAGCCCGCTGTGGGGACACGGCACCCAGTGCTGCCATTCAAGATTGCTGGTGACGCCAGCAGCAGTGCCAGACTGCGTGAGGCCCGTATGGCTCCCTCCGCTCGCAAGGCCACCTGCTGTCAGCCGGGGCGGAGGTGGGGAGGCTCCGGGCGGCAGTGGCCGGGCGGCCCTGTTTCCACTTTGCAGGGAGCTGTTATACAAAGGCAGCTGTGATATTATTCATTAACAGTAATCTGCCATTAGAACATTGACAAATGGCCCCTCGGCGCCTGAGCATCAGTTCTGGTACAGCCCATAAAGCATGGGGACAGTTTAAATATGGACCTGCTCAGCTCGGGCCGGGGGTGATCCGTCTTCCCGGCCATAACACAGGTGCAGCGGGGTTGCCTCCAAATGAGCACGTTTGGGGGGGCCCTGCAGTCCCCGACCACCCACAGCCCACTGGGGCGGCTGCTGGGATGGAAAAGCTCCCTCCTTGCTCCGGGAGTGTCTCGGCCCAGCGCACAGCGGTTGAGGCAGCGCTCGGCCCCCTGAGCCCCCGTGGTGGAGGTGTCTGGGTGGTTTGGTCCTGTGGGGAGGTGGGAGAGAGAGAGGTGGGACAAACACTGTCAGGGCAGCACACATAGGGATGTGGCCTCTTCCCTTCTCCCCCATGCCTGGGCCGGGTGTGGAGCTGATGCTCTCCTGGAGTGAGCATTGCTGCTCCTGGCAGCTCAGTCCTGCAGCAGAGACTCCTGCTGATGAAATCCTTGAGCTCAGCCTGGATTCACAGGGGTGCCGCTGTTCATTGGCTGGTGGGAGGGCACACACCAGGCAGTCAGCCCAGTGCCATGGGCTGGGGGCTGTCTGCCTCCATCCCAGCAGAGGTGTGCAGTGGGAATGTCTGTGCCCCTCCAAGGACAAGGCAGCCAATGATGCTGAATGGCCACAAACTCCAGCTTAAACTACGAGAGTGTCCTGCTGCCCTATGCACATGTCACTGTCCTTGGCTGTCACCGCAGCAAGAGCTTGGCAGGACGTGGAGAGGGCTGAAATGAGGGTATCGAGGCAGTGCAGTGTCACAGTGGGTAATGCTGAAACACACGGGGCAGGAGGGTTAAAACCTGCTGGGCTAAGCCAGCCAGGGCAAGGAGAGGCTGGGGTGTCACATTACCCCACACTGCACTGGCAGCTGGACCAAAGGAGGATCCCAGAGGCAGCCAGCCCTGGAGCCCAGCACCTTAGGGCAAGCTCAACCCCAGCCATCCTGGGCCACTGCAAGGGGACATGGGGCGATGCTCGGAAGTGGCACAGCAAGGTGAGGGGCAGGGAGGCAGGGCAGAGCCACCACTCTGTTTGCAGGAGGCAGGATAACCCCAGGCTGACCCCTTTCACACACACCGCACAACACCCCTAAATCAATTGCATCTTATTATTACAATATCAATATACAATATTCCTACAATAACACCATTGATTTTCTACTCAAAGGCTGCACCTAAGTCTGTTTTAAAGAGGAGGGAGTTAATAGTGCCCTCATTAAAAATCTATAGATTACCCCCCACCCCAAAAAAAAGAAAAAGCAGTTTATATTCATTAGGGCTATTGAATATAAAGTAATATGTTTGTGTAGGACATTGGAGTAATGTGATAATCCGTCCGCATATCAGGGAGAAATCCACTTAGCAACCCTGTCAGCTTGACAAGAAAAATGTGCCCATAAAGTCGGGAATACATTGAGGGAGTGAGCGGGAGGAGAGCGGGGCTGCGCCTGTGTGTGTGCCTGTGCAGAGCCGTGCTGGTCATCAGCGTGGGACCACCTTCACCCCATCGCCCTGCTGGGCCTTGGGACACACGTGGGCACCCCTGGGGCCCCTGGAGGTGTCTGGGACTGTGACACGCCAGGTGTGCCCGGATGGGGATCAAGCTGGGGGGGCTCTGCAATCTGCCAGCCTCCCTGGCCTCAGGCAGGGTCACCAGATGGGACAGGCTGGTGGGTGCCAGCCTGGGGGCTGGGGCAGCACTGCCACAGTCATGTCCCCCCCAGGGAGAGCTGGGCTGGGTGGGGGCTATAGGGTGGGCAGGGCTGCCTGTGCCCTCCTGCCAGCCTCGGACTCTGCTTGTCCCCCGCCCCGTGGTCACCTTTGCGATGGATTAAGCACTGAAAAGCAGCAGAGCGCTCCCGGTCGCGCTCTCTTAGGCTGTCAATTGCCATTTTTGTAATAGAAATTCCTTTCACAAGGTAACGACGGCCAGATTTAGAGGATTTCATATTGCTAATAATTCCCCAAACAGCCATCTGACTGTGTTGTTTTAAAAGCCGCTCAGTTTTTTGCTTTGGAGTTTATGAAAATCTCCCACTCTAATATCCCGAGAGCCAGCCTATAATTGTGTTATTAAATCAATCGGAGCGGATTACATTGTAAAATCAATAGATGGCTGTAATTGCATATTAGAAAGTTGTTCTGCTGTTGTTGATTTTTTTTTACATGGATAATTATAATAAGCGTGTTTACCTTAGCGCTGATTTGGAATGAGTCTCACTAAATGACGTATGACGAGCTTGGCACACTCGCTGCCAGGGGTCATGGCATCGTTTGGGACAGCAAGGAGAGCACTGGCACCATGGGTGTGGGTGGCACCGACCCAACAGGGTCCCACCGGTTTTGCAGGGTGGTAGCCCAGAGTTCAGGGTGTCTCCCAGGGCTGGCACCTGGCAACAGAGCACACTGGGGTTTTGGGGAGGCAGACAATGGGGTGCAGGAAGCAAACAGCAATCCCAGAGGGTGTCCCCAGGGACCAGCTTAGGAGTCCCAGGAGGTGCCAGGGGATCTCATTGCCAGTCTGGTGGCTTCCCAGGTCTCTGTGCAGCTCCCCCTCAGCAATATGGAGCAATAGTCAAGCCCCAGTGCCCACTCCAGCTCAGGGCAATGCTGCAGGCTGTGACGTTGGCAGTGGAACACCTGGGGCTGTGCTTTCACATCCAGACTACTCGCCACTCACCTGCCACAGCGCCAGGATCTGCTTTGCTGTTACTTTTTGGGGATACCAGGCCAGGGCTGGTGAGTTGGGGGTACTTTGGCCACAGACAGCTGCATTCCTCTTACCTCGGTTTCCCCAGCTTTCAAGCCACCATTACCCTGTTAGATCCCACCGGCAGCTGGCTCCAATGGTTGAGGGCTTTCCAAGGGGCTCATTTGTCTGGGGCATGAGATGGAGTAGGGGATCCTAAGGACAGTGAGGGGATCACTTGAGTGGGAACAAGTGACAGCAGCAGGAGCTGGCATTGTGGCTTGGCTGGGCAGGACATCTGTCACCTCCAGAGGCCTTACACAGCCATCAGCGTCTGCTTGGGCAGCAGAGAGGACAAAGGCACAGAGAAATGGGCTCATCTCTGCCCCCATGCCAGCCACTGGGCTGGGAACACCCCTCCTTTGCTGGGCTGTCCTCATGCCCAGCTGCTGTCCCCTGTCTGGCACACCAGTGAGGGGAAGGGGTGCCATGAGGGGCTCAGGGGACACTCTGGAGGCACATGGCTCTGATGGGGACAGTACCTCTTCCACTGCTGGCCATCAGCCGGGAGGGTCCCTGGCAGCTCATGGCAGCCCCTTGGGGAGTTCTGAACCTCCAACAGACACTGAGGGACAGGTGGACAGGTGATGGCTTTGCCAGCGGGTCACTGGGCACAGCGGGGCTGGGCAGTGCTGCTGGTCTGGCAGGGAGCACCCAGGAGGCCGGGCAGCCCCATCCCTGCAGGCAGATGCCTGGCAGCAGGACAGCGCTGCCCGGCTGCGGGGGGCCCTCAATCCGGCACGCGGCACTGTCAGCAGGCAGCCTGCTGTCTCCTAGACAGTGAAATATGGCCACAATTAGCCCGGATACAGTTCAATTATGATAAACAGCGTTTGCACCCTTTAAGCTGTGATTAAAAGGCCTCCTCCCGTTGATAGAGAGACCTAATTTCACATTATTATCGCTGTAGCTTGATTATAAAGCACTCCCTGGATTTACAGTTGGGAGATGGATGTGGAGGCTTCTTTATCATTTACACATCAGTAATGATGCAGCCTTCCCTCCACCATAACATCCATCCAGCAGCAGTGGGGAGAGGGGGGCCTTGCCTGCGCCCCCCTCCCGGGGCACCCTCTCCCTGTGTCAGCCGGGCCCCGCTGCCACACGCAAGTGGGCAAAGTCACCCTTACGGTAACAGCTTGATAAATGGGCGGGCGGTAATGAAATGGAGACATCAAGGCGTGGGGCGAGGAAGAAAGAGTGGTAATCGGAACGAGTGGAGCTGTCCCGAAACGGAGGGGAGCGGGAAGAAGGATCGCCTCTGCGCTGTGTGCTGTCAAGGGAGAAATTACACATTTACTCTTGCTTTTTCTTAAGGAGACGGCCCTCATAGATCAAAACATGGATTTACAAGCCAATTTTCAACATGAAATATAGACACTAGGAATCAATTTAAGCCCAGCTTCTATTTTAGCAAACGGTGCCTGAGTTTAGTCCCAGGTAAATAACACCAGAGCCTTCCCCCTTCCCATCTTGCTGCTCTGCCATGGCCCGGCACCAGGAGTGACTGTGGCTTGCCATCCCAGCCACCTGCCGCTTGTCCCCCTCTGGTCAGCGGGCAGAGGGAGGCACCACAGGCTGGCTCTGGTGGGGACATGGATGACCCCGACCTCCAGGTCCTGGGCACGGATCCATCTCAGCGCAGCACTGGGTCATACTGGGATGCACATGGTGGCCAGTGCTCAGACTGGGAACTCTGCAATCACCCCACATCATTGCAAGGTTCTTGGGACAGAGTACCTGGACTGGTGAGGACACAGGCCCAGCATGGCATTCCAAGCTTGCTCCAACAGCTCCTGTTTGGATCATGCCTCTAACCCAGTATCTCTGTGCTTTCTCCTTAGATGACTGCAAGAACATTGCCAACATCATGAAGACACTGGCCCATAGAGGCTTCATCTTCAAGCAGACCTCCAAACCTTTTTGATCCCCGAGGCAAGCCAGGCAAGGGCTGCATGCGCCCGGCGCCGGCGAGGCGGGGAGGACGGGCTCCAGCATTAAAAAAAACCGGCAACCGAGGCCAGAGGAACCGACACAAAAAAAATCTCAATTTCAGCTGTTAACTCCAGTAGAGGTTGTATATATGGGAAGGCAAATCTGTGTAGACCTGATGTGACTCCCTCTCTGGGCTGCTCCGGACATTATGCCATGCTAGCGGACAGCCGCGTAGGGCGCTTGCACCACATTTTAGACTTGTAGTTCGTTCTTTTTCTTTGGCTCCCGATTTCTGTCCCTCCCTCCATATCCCACCCCGTCCTCCCTCTCCCGCCCTGTAGCCAGAGCATCCCCCATCTCCACCCTGGCATGGGCCATACCCACCTTCCCTTCTTCTTTCTCTTCTCTGGTTTTATGTTTTCAGGCCTCGACGGCTGCTGCAGCGATGCCGGTGTGTGCTTGCACTCGGGCAGCGCTCACGGAGGCTCAGCGTGTCGAGACGGCCCCTCGCCCTCCCCGCCAGCTCCCCCGCCTCTCCCCGAGCGCCTTTTCCCCTTTTTGAGTCAACACTAACCCCTCTCTGACTCCTGTATGTGACAAATGCGATCCGTCTCTTTATGTTCAAGGTGAAGTGCCTGTATTCTCCGCTGCAGAGCCCCTCGCAGCCCCACCGCGGGCTGCAGGGCCCCGGAGGGCTCCCTTCAGTGGGGCAGGGGCCCAGCGGACGGGCGGGCGGCAGGAGGGAGGTGACAGTGTCCGCATGGAGCCCCATCCCGTCCCCGTTCCGTCTGCTCGTGCCTCTTGTGGGGCTGGGTGGGATGCCCAGCCCTGCCCCGTCCCCGCAGATCAATTCCAGCTCCATGGGGGACAGGCCCGCCACAGCACCGTGTCCGTGTCCGGTGGTGGACGTGCCAGCGCGCGCTGGCCCCCGGCCCGCAGGTACCTGAGCAGGGGAGCTGCAAATTGCCCCAGGCCCCTGAGCGCGCTCCCCGCCAACCTCCCTCGGTTCCCGAGCTGAGGCTCAGCCCCCCACGTGCTATGCCCCTCACAGGTCCCCGCGGACGCTCAGCAGCAGCTGGCTTGTTGCCTGAGAGAGTTGCCGAGCACATCCCCTCCGGCTGGGTGGGCTCCCGGCTGGCCAGGGCGGTTGGGGGGAGCCGTGGGGCGGGCTGAGGGCGCACATCCTCTCAGTGTCACCCAGCCCCAGGGCCCTGCTGAATGGAGCCCTCGTCCGGGCACTGACCTGCAGGGAGGCTGCAGCCCCAGGCCCGTGCGTGCATGGCCTGGAGCGAAGCCGGTGACGGCAGCCAGAAGGGCAATACAGGCACTGAACTTGGCGGTACATGACTGCATGGTGTGTGGTGTTCCAGTTAAACCAACCGATAATGCAACCCCAGCATTTTCATTGTCTAGTTATTCCAATCCTTGCTGTAAATGTGCCACATGAATAAAGTTTGGGGGTAAAGGAGCCCAGGCTGTGCCCATGCATGTACAAGTTTGTATGGGGGGCAGAGGCCGGGGTGTGCCTCCTGGGTATGTGGGAATAGGGTGCCCCCTGGGGTATGGCACGTCCATGCTCCTCATAAAAGGCAAGGGTTTTGGCTGTGAAAGAGCAGTCAAGGTTCCCTGCTGCTGGGAGCATTGCCCCAATCTCCAGCATGGGCACTGTGGTTGGGCAGCAGCCCCACTACCACCTCAGGTTTGCTTGTGTCCCAAGGCAGCTCTGCCCTGAGGATCCACCAGTCCGTCTTCTGGGCCTTAGCCGTGGGTGCACCCCATGCAGTCTTCTGCCCAGCGCAGGGTGACAGCCACCACCACATCCCAGTGGCACCTGGCACACTGTACCCACACAGCTCCCACCGCACTTGGAGCATCTTGGCTACAGAATGGAGCCAGCGTGGCTCTGCCTTGGGGCATCTGCTCTGTCCTGGCCAGCAGAGCCAGCACAAGTGCAAGACTGTGGGGTGCAGGAGCCATGCTGTGCATGCCCAAGGAACCTGCCCTGTGCCAGAGTGCCACTGGGTGACAGGGACACACAGATCCAGCTAGCACCGAGTGGGCAGCTCACAGAGGGCAGGGGCAGTCCAGCCCACTTGCTCCATGCAAAGGTCACAGGGGTTTTACCAGTTCCCTCTGTGCAGCCGCTGATCAGCTTTATTGACCCTTTTTCGATGGGAGTCATCTAATTAGTTTTTTATGAAAACTAAGAATTTGGCCTTTGCCCTCTACTCCTGCAGGCAAGAATGTGACTCAGACGACATTGTCACGGTGGATTGATGGCCAGTTACACTGGAAAGGCAGGTGTAGGGGACACAGGGTGGGCAGCAGCTCAGAGCAGGGCACACAGCTGGGGCCACCAGTGCCCACAGTGGGCAGCACATAAACCCAGGCTCCCATTGAGATGCCTCAGCCCCTCCAAGGCCCTGCAAAAGAGGAGACACAGGGACCAGGAGCCCCTCCCACCACAGACTGAAGCCTGGGCCAGGGCAGCAGGAGGAGGAGCTTTACTGACGCTGAGTGCTGGGGACAACACGGGTGTCTCCAGCAGGGGCAGCCCCTCACCCAGGCAAGGCAGCACTTGCAGGTGTCAGGTATGCAAGAGTTACTGTTAGAGAACGGCTACACAAGTGCTGGGCACGAGGGATGCTGGAAGGAGCTCTCCAGCCTGGTGTGGCAGCACAGGAACAGCCTGGAGCAGGACATGGTAGCCCCGAAGGCAGCAGGGGCTGCAGCAACTCCAGCTGTCACCTGGTGACTGAGGCGGATGGGCTTAGGGACGGCAGCCAGCAGCTCCCAACAGGGTCAGTGGCACCCAGCCTGCCTGGGATGGAGGAGAGATAGACCCATGCACCAGGGCTAGTGGCCGCAGGGCAGCCATGGGTGGCCTGGGGCAGAGCCCTGCACATCCCTGGGGCAGCTCTCCAGCACCTGCTACAGGTGCCTGGAGGTCACACTGCTCTGGAGGTCAGATGGGGTTGGGACTGTGGCAGTGGGCAGGGGATAGCTCCCACTTTTCCCTGGAGCACTGCAGTGTTTGCCCCAGCAAGGTCCCTGTCCTCCCCCATGGCTGCAAGCAGCCAGCTGTCCCTAGGGGCTCCAGGACAGCCAGCACTGCCTCTGCACCTCCTCCTCCTCACCCTGCACATGTTGCTCACAGCTTCTTCACCTTCTTGATGGAGAAGGAGCTGGAGGCCAACTCCCTTCAAGAGAGGGAGACAGGAAAGAAAACCAGGAACAGCAGGTGGGAGCACTCGGGTTGTGGCAAACATATCCACCTGTCCCAGAGCCAGCTGCGGGGCTTCAGCAGCACTCCAGGCAGTGCTAAATGGACTACACTGCCCAGGTCTCTGCATGACAGGAGGGACAGAGCTAATCCAGCAGTCATCAGGGCGTGGGACAGCACCCTCACAAGGGATGTCACCTCCCTGACATCAACAGGGCTTTGGGATGGTCAGGAGAAAGGAGCCGAGTTCTACAAGAACTCCGCCACAGGAGCCCTGACCAAGCAAGCCAGCATGCACCAAGCCCTAAGGAGCAGGACACAGTGACGGGCACAACAGCTCTGTGCTATGGGCATCTGTGCCATGGATGCTTGACATGGGACAGGGCAGAGCCTGAAAATGCTCCTCTGCCACCCAGACCTGCTGTGATGTGGCCCAGGAGCAGAGCAGGAAGCTGACAGAGAACCATGGCTCCTCAAAAAACCCACCCCTTTTCTGGGCAGTGCACACCAATACACCTGAGCGAGGCTGTTGGAGAGCTCCCCTTCACAGAGAAGGTTCAGGGCTGAACCCAGGCCTAGGAAAGCCAGGGCCACTGTCACCAAGTGAGACGTTCCCCTGGCCCCATCGCTGCACTGCAGTGAGACTGTGCCAGGTGCCACACGGACCCTCTGCCCACAGCCACAGCAGGGTCAGCACCCAGAGCTGGGCTCTGTATGGGGTGCCCCAGGCACGGCACAGCTCCCAGGTACCGTGTGCTGGGTGCTGCAAGGACACGAGGTGCCAGAGCCCCAGGTCCCCACGGCACAGCGCACTGCAGGCAGTGGCACAGGCCAGCGCCGCCCTGGCACAGTGACCGCAGCCTGGTGCCTGCCGTGCCCACTGTGCCCAGCCCCGCAGCCCTCCCTCGTCCCCACAGGCCTGCAGAGCCACTGCCCCAGCCCGCAAGCGCCCAGGGGATGGACGAGGCAGCATGGAGCCGCTCTCTGAATTGAGCCAGGGCTGCCCATGCCTGCTCCCGCAGCCCCGCCGGCCCTGCATGCTCTGCTCCCGGCGGCAGAGCACGTCGTGGGAGGCCCTGCTGCCTCCCCTGGCGGGAAGCGGCCCCCAGTTCCCGCCGGGCAGACGGCAAACAGAGCATGGAATTTGCACGGCTAAAAGTTAAATACAACACACACACGGATTTCGTCAGAGGCCCTGGCACCGCTGCCTTCGCGGGATCCGATTAACGGGGAAATAAAAGGGCCAGAGAACCCACACAGCAGAGTGAGCAGATGCCCTATAAAAATCAAATACAGGGTAATCAAGGGGACCGAAAGGTACATTTAAAAAAACAAAAACCCACCCTGGAAACAAAGGAGCTGGGCTTTGTGGCTTTCCTGGGAGGGCTGCAGAATTAATGGGGAAGAGCACATGTGTTTGATAATCTTTATATGGCAAAAGACCCATCTTTCAAATATGTCACAAATTCATATTAATCACCTTCCTATTGCCTTCCGTGGCACAGCTATTCCAGTTGCCTCGGGCAAAATTGGGAACTGTCTGGTTAAAAAAAATGTTTTACATTATAATTTACAAGAGCTTACAAGTCTAGTTTCTTTTAATGGAAAGAACGATTAAAAAAAAGAGAAGAATATATATACACCCTGGTATATATACACTATATATATTAAAATATATATATATAAAAGACAGATATTGTAACTCCATCTGGAAAGAGAGAATGTTTGATCTTAACAATGTAACTTCTAGCTTTCAAACAGGCTCAGAAAACAAGAAGTCAGCAGGAGTTCAGATAAAGGAAGCTTAAAAGTCAAATAATTCTGACTCTGAACCCGAGACTTCTTAGACTCAAGGTCCTTTCCTTTACCCATTAATGGGCTGACTTGTGAGCTCAGGAACAAAGTGCTGCAATGTGAGGATTTCTGAGAGTCACTCATTACAGATCACTGAGTGGAGTCTGAGTTGCGGAAATCAAAGGATCCAATCTGGAGTAACTGGCTGAACTTCTGCTTGGAACTAATTTGTTCCAAGTTCGGCTCACCTTTCACCTCCCGAAGGCCCCGAGTAAAGTCCCTACCGGGGTCAGCCTCAAACAGCACTGGGGGGATCCCAGCTCGGCTTTAATGGTCAGCGATGGGCACTGCAGCCCCTGGGAGAGGGTAGACAGGCAGCCAGGGTAGGAGAGAAGTGGTGGACACAGCCGGGCAGGACAGTTCTGGCTCCCCACTGCCCCACGGGCTCAGAGACAGACACCTCTCCCAGCCTGGCTAACACACCCTGCTGACATGTCCCCCATCCCCACCGCTGGCCAAGCGGGGTGGTGGCAGACAGCTGCTGACAAAACCAGCATCTCGAAAGACCCTGGTGTGCCTTTGCCCATTCATTCCAATTCCTGGAAAGGAATCCAGGCATGCCAGGCAGCACTCAAGAATCAGGACTCCTAGTCCTATTCCTGGCTTTGCCACTCACTCCCTCCAACATCTGGAGCAAGATACTTCTCTCCAGGGAAACAAATCTGGCTTCAGGGGAGCAGCTGGTTTGAAGGCTGAACTAATCCATGCTTAATCCAACATGGAGTGTCATGGACAGGCAATGCTAGACAGCACAAAAGGATTCTCCAACTCAGAGGAACTTGAAGGAGGGAAATTAAATGATTCCCCCAAAGGTCCTGGTGGCTCAGTGGCAAAGCACACGCTAGAACTCGGGACTTCAAGGTTGGCGTGGCAGGGCTAAACCGCTGCAGCAGGACAAGGGCAGGTGTCATGCCCAACCACCCACGACTGCAGGAGGCGAGGGAAGGAATGGCCACCAAAAAGCATCACTGCTCCAGAGCTGCTTGTTCCCACCACCAGTCACACTGCTACCCTGCTGTCAGCGCCCTGGGGCTGGGGCAGAGCACTGTGCTTCCACAGGCTGCTTCCTCAGCACCGTGTCCTGGCCACGCTGTCCCCACCAGGGCCTGGGACACCTTGGGGCCATCGCCGTGCAGGGTGGGGACATATGCATGCACGCACCAGCCATCGCCCTTCTCAGCGCTGACCAAGCCCAACAATCTTCCAGAGGCAAATTTCAGCCATGATGCTGGACAAGAGACACGGGAGCTGCATCTGCCAGTTGCAGGCAGGGCAGGGAGCATCACCAGGACATGACCTCTACTCAGCTCAGCCTATCCTTGGAAAAACTGGTTGTGGGCTGCAGGGTGTTGATCTCTCCCACCACCACGGAGCCCAACAACCACAAGTGAGGTTCAGGGCAAGCACAGTGCCAGGCCCTGGCACTGACTCTCCAAACATACCTGAACCAGGCAGAACATGGTACAGCAGCCCCATTCTCTTCCTCTCCAAAATACCCCTCCAGCCGGGATGTAATTTCCTCCCCCCTCAAAAGGTAGCAAAAAATGGTCACAGTGTGAATGTGCTTGACCTTTTGTCTTGGACTAATCTAATTGTGTCGTCTTTGTGTAATCAGCCGGTAAAGGTCAGTGCTGTATTTAACATGGGGGCC
Organism: Vireo altiloquus; assembly: GCA_013396875.1. Classification (NCBI taxonomy): domain Eukaryota; kingdom Metazoa; phylum Chordata; class Aves; order Passeriformes; family Vireonidae; genus Vireo; species Vireo altiloquus. Next base: position 1,003,841 of record VZRF01011301.1, on the reverse strand, counting down.
CTTTAGGTACTGAATTTGCCTTGCAGTGAATTAACTTGATTATATTTCTTTCAAATATGTCAGAGACCAGGTCAGTTTAACCCTCTCTGTGCTGCCTGGGCCCATGCCTTTGTTTCCAGTTCCAGAAGGTGGCACCGAGGAACAATGTGGTCAGAAACACACATGGGCTCCCTCCTCCTGCAGTCATGGCTACCACCACCATCTCTCCCACCTTCCCAACAAGCCAGTTCTCAAGGGAGACCAAATGTACTGTAAATCAGCCCAAAAAGTTTGCAAACCAGGACACTCCAGACCGCAGGGAGGGAGGAGTGAGATTCCAGATTGAATGCAGTAGGGAAAAAAAATAGTAATTCAGAAGACTCCTTTACAAACATGAACCTGTCTCAGAGGAACTCTTCCTTACGACTCAACATTGTCACAATCAAATAGGACATTACTCAAGTCCAGGTTAACGTGTCGCCTCTGCCGTTGACAGATAAGGTGTTCTCAATATCCTGCAGTACATTATACATTTTAGAAAGTAAAGGTCTGTGCCGCTACCAGGGACAGTGTGTCGGAGGCGTCGGGGATGCCACGGTGTGGAGATGGGCAGCTTTCATCAGGCAGTTCAGCTCAGCTCTGCCAGGGGACTGCACAGAGGGGAAAGCAGCCTCAGCTGATCCCCAGGCTTACCCTTGGCCCTGAGGCAGTGGTGAGGGGCTGGGCAGCCTGCCCTCCTGGAGGCAGGGAGGAGAGGCCGGTGGTTCACATCCTGCAGAGGTACATGCAAAGGACATTGCCACAGGGCTTGCACTGGAAGAAGCCCTAGGCCTGGCTTTTCTTTCTTGGCACTGGAAGTAGGGTATAAAAACCCTCCTTTGCTCTTCAAACACCTCTCTCCTTCCCAAGCCTCCTGCTCCAGGCAGGGCTGCTGCTTGACTCCAGGGTCTTGGGCAGGTCATGTCTCATCACCTCAAGACTGCTTTCCCCACTTGTTTCCCTCTGCTGAGCAACCCGTACGGGGCTGTGTCTAGAGGGAAAATGCCTCAGGCCTGCAGCTGTACTGTTGCTGCCTTTGAACAAGCTCTCATCACCCAAAGCCTCGCCGCTTTGCTCCACGGTGGCACCCACGCCAAGCCATCTGCCGGCATGCAGGATGTAGAAAGCCCTGCTGACCCCACCTGTAGCACCAAGAACACTGTCCAGCACAGGAGACAAGCCCAGAGAGCAGCACTGGGACTTGGGGGGGAACAGGCGTGTTCTGCTCCCTTGGACGCGCATGCCTGGAGGGAGAGCAGGGCAGCATCCCCAGCGCTTGTCAGGGCATCTGCGTTGGAGACCTGAGTGCGCCCTGTTCTGCCCCCCCGACCTTCCTTCTCACCGAGTTGGGGGTCAGTGGTGCTCCTACTACATCAATGATCTGGTCCTTGGTATCTCCCTTGCCCTCCTCGATGCTGAGCCCTGTCTGGCCATCTGGATGGGCACCTTCCACGCTGAGGGGGCCGATGCTCCCAGCTTTGGCCAGGGCCTCGTAGCGGTGCCGTAACATCTGCAGCTCATACTCGCAGTTGGCAAAGGCTTGTTTCAGCTCATACAGCAGCACCAGGTCGCTCCGCAGCTCGTTGAACATCTGCACAATCTCCTCTGTAGGCATAGGGTTGAGATCTAGGAAGAAAAACACACCCTGTTAAACACCCAGACCTACAACCCTACAATAAAAAATCCCTATAAAGGTCTTGGCTGCTCTTTCATTCCCACAAAGATACGCCAGGAGCCTCGCTCCAATCACATGGATCAGTAGCAATTGGTATCCCTAAGGGCTGCACACCTGATTTTTCAGGCTGTCCTTTGGTTCTGGCCAATGACTAAGGGTGAACCTGCAAGTCCAGGACTCAGCAAGTGAAGGATGATGGAATACCAGATGACTGAACCTTGCTACCAGGTCACATGAAGGGAGCTCTGTCTTACAGATAAAGTGGATCTATACTGCCACAAAGGACAGAAGGGCTCCTGCTATTCCCTACACCTTCACCGACAAGGGATGGACAAGCTGAGCTCTGTTGCCTCTCTTATTGCTCCTCCCAGGGCAGGTACAAGGCAGAGAAGTGCTCTGCTGCTGCGTTACAGACCTGTTTGTAGCAGGAACTGGCAGATCACTTCCCCACACCTTGCATTCTGCTGCACCCCACCATGCACACACATAGAGCCAGCAACGGCTGTAAGTTCTGCAGAAGGAAAGGATGAAGCTCTGCATGTTTACCCTGGTACACAGCAGTGGCCCCTGTCTGCAGGGCTGCCCACACGACCCCTTCCTGCTGGCACTGTGTTCACCCCCACAAAGCCCAGGTGTGGTTCTGCACTCTAAGGTACAGCAGGGCAGGAGCACCAGGAGACCCTCAAGATACAGTAGTTCTGCAAGGCAGGAGTGGGGAGTCAGGAACCCCTCCCTAGCCTCACGGAAAGTGAGCTCCAAGAAGCACTCACATGCCTCCCAAGGCTTCCCTGGCAAGCACAAACAGTAACTCCCTCAGTTTTACAGCAGAAAGAGGAAATCATCCTGGCTGAGCCACCTTCACCAGCTACAGGAAGCCTTCAGAATGGTACAGCCTCCGAGACAACATACTGAGCCACAAACCAGTTGCCCCAAAAAACTAACAAGACTTAACAGAAGTCAGCGCTGGGAACAGGTTCAGTAATCTCTCGTAAATCATTATTAAGGCTTCTATTTTTCTTTCTATTTTTCTCTTTTCCTACTTTTAAATATCTCTAGCCACAGTGGGGGGGAAAGGGATCATCAGGTGTCTAATCAAGAGACACTGCATGCTGGGAACTGTAATACCTGCAAACTGTCCCCACTGCATGGAGAGCAGCTGCTAGCCATGGGCTGCACTTTTTCCCCCCCTAGCCACGAGCAGGTATTGTACGTGTTAAGTGAACCCTTCTTTCTGCTGCTAAGACACTCGAGTTCAAGAGTGAGGGATGTGTGTTTACTCGCCTTTCAGCAGAGATGCTCCAGATTTTCACACAGCATGCAACCTATAAAGGGGGGATGAACAGTCCCAGATGCATTTTGGACTTGCCACCGTGAGCAGTAAATTAAGAGGAAATGAAGCTTAAAAGCAAGACAGGGCAGCCCTGAACAATGTGCGTGCCATGGTCACTAACACACTTAGAAGTACCTCTCCTGGCAAGGCTGAGATTTGCCTTCTTAATACTGTGCTGCCTCTCTTGATGGTTAAAAAGGCCCAAACAAGAGAGAAACAAAGGCTCTTTTAAAACATTTTTCTACTGGGAGGGAAAAAAAAAACCCCTGTGCATCTTGTTCTGGCTTTTACCCTCTCTTTTTTTTTTAAACACATAAAATATTTTAAAAACCATTCACATACTGTTATTCAAGAAACTGGCTGTATTACTAGGGGAAAAAATAGCCCATCTCGAGAACAAAGGCTAGCTCTGTGTGTCTCTTTCTCTCTCGCGTGCCCCCTTTACTCACCTACTCCGAGTTCCATCAGCATCTGCTCCAGGGCTTTAATCTTCTTCTGTCCCACCGAGCTTGGCAGTTTCATCTGGAACACAAAGGTAACAGAGCCACACAGCTCAGAGATAGCCCTCACTCACAGCCGTCTAGTTCAAAAGGCAAGAGAGCTTTTCTTTTTATAGTGCAGGGGGAACAAAAAAAGAAAGGGAGAGAAAGGAAAATCAAGTGGTAAGAGAGGGAGACAGAGGCTGAAAGTTTTCAGACTAGGTCCGAGGGCAGGTATTGAAAAGCCCGGTCGTGAGGGCTTTTATTTTCTCTCTCGTGTGTGTGCAAGACACGCTGTTTTACAGTTTCCATGTGTCACTGAATTAACAACAAAAGTTCTTCTTGGCTTCAAACCCTCTCCTGCGGTGCCCAGCCCATCAAAGGGCTCATTTACACAGCGGCTAATGTGCAATGCTGCCCTACTTTATTCGCTTTAGCCGGCCTGATTAGACTCATGTGCTAACAGACTCACTTCTCCTTTTACCTGCTGAGCCCCAGACCTGTGGGATTCATTTACAGAGCAGGCTTTGTAACAAAGGGGAGAGACAGAGAGAGCACAGTTACTTGACTGGCGGAAGTGTGCACACACATTTACATCGGAGCTAAGGGGCTAGGTGAGAGAGGAAGCATCAGATGTGAGCTATGAAAGGGAATCGGAGCTGGCCAGGAGAGGAAGAATGCACACACTTAGCAGGGTCCTTCCTCTGCATTCATTTGGGCTCTAGCAGGAGTGCTAGCTGCTCAGACCAAGCATTTATTAGATTACCAGCAGCACAAATGCAGCTGGCACAATATGGCAGGGAGAACAGGTTTCAAGCCCTGCGGATATATCCGAGAAAAAATGAAAGCACTCAGCTATGCTAGAAGACGCACCAGGAAAGAAACGATTCTCAACGCTGCCTTGTCAAACACCCTTCTGCACACAGGCACAGTGTCCTCCATATCCAACCCTGGAAAGGTGACCTCACACCTCAACCTGGGGATCCCAATCACCAGCCCAAGTTGCCAGGCAGGCCATCGAGCAGCCAGGAGGCAAGAGCATCCTGCAGCCATCCTGCACACACCACTTACTGACCAGGGGCCCGAACCACAGCCAGACCAGCCAGGAGTCTGCAACATAGCTGGGAATGACCTGAAGGAAGAAACATTATTCATTCTATCTTAAAACTGGACTCTCAGGAGAGCTCAGTGGGAGGGCCTGTGCTCACCTTACTTCCCATAAGTCACAGGCTGAAGTTGTCCAAAACAGACAGCACAACATCAGTCTCCCAGATTAGACTCATCGCTTGCAGCGTTCACTGCCCCAACACAAAAATGCCAAGAGGCTCCATCTGGAACTTCCTAATTCCTCTGAATGCAGGAGCACGGCACGCACACACACATACCCAGATGGTGAGAGCTCTAACCTTAACTCAGCTGTGGCTATGTCCCATCAGCTGCTCCACAAAAGCAGTGTAGGACCTGTGGGAAATCCTGCCTTCTCCATGACATCAGTTCAGCCAAGAAACCAGAGTATGGATGCCACAGAGCACCCCAGGGGAATGGGCCTTTCACAGGCTGAGAAGCACCTGGTCCTTTTTGACAGCACCACAAGAAAGACTCCAGAAAACGACCAATAGGACTGCCATGGGGGGATTTCTAAGAAATCAACCTGACCCAGAGAATCCAACAGGAGCACTAGAGAAAAAACAAAAACTCACCTTCATGCAAACAGTTAGCACAGGTAAGGACTATAGGATGCCACTGCCTCTTTTTTTACCCCAAAGAACTATGGCTTTGAGCTGGGGTTTCTGCACAGCAGTGAATTTCTTACTTGTAAAGAAACCAACTCTTTGCAGTTGACCAGAAAATTATTGTTTTAGCAGAATAAAGACTGTCGAAGTTATTGTGTATTTGGATTCCAGTCAAGTCTTTGGCCCAGAGTCTCACCTTGAGCAGAACCTCACTAAACCCAGAGCCTTCCCAGGAGCTCTGCTGCACAGACTACCTGCACAGGCTCTGCTGCAAAGGACAGGGTAGAGCCCTAAGATAAGGTAGCCCAGAGCAGTGGGACAGGAGATGTTCTGTTCATTTGACAGGTACCATGCTGCAGCTAGCAGCAGGATGCCAAGGAAGGAAAGGTCACTTCGCACAGCTCAGCGGAAGACTGAATGGTCAGTCTAGAACATCAGGAAGACATTCCTGAAAGCAAGAGGATTCAGCCCAAAGAATTGTTCTGCCCCATGAGGAATCACGCAGAGCATTTAAATGGGTGACATCCCCAGCTCTGCCTCAGCTAGGGGATGTATGGGCTGACCTAGTCAGAAGGTACTACCCTTAACTTGGGGGACACAGTGAGCCCAGCATCTCCCCACTGAAGAGCTTGTGGACACACAATACTTGTGTGACTATCGCAGCCCTGAGAGTCTGTATTCACCCTGTCCCAACACCAGACACTGGAGTCATTTTAGCCAAAGGCAAGATTCCCTTCGGTTAATTTCCGCTCTGGCAAAAGCATGCTGGGCACCAAGCCAGCTTCAGGAACAAAGGACAAGAAATAGGAAAGGTTCATCCTTGGCTAGGCTAGGTAGACAGACAGGAGGTCTTTGCTGGTTAGAGGAAGAGAACAAGCTTTTCTCCTGGGAGGCCTCCACTAGCTCAAGGAACTACTGGCAATGCAAACAATTAACCTGGCAAAAACTTCAACTGTGATGTTGTGCACATCTGGATCATGTCCCACAGGAGTCTGGTCTTCACTGACACTCCTAAAGATTAGAGGATGGAGCAGGGAGAGGCAGGACAAATTAATTTAACTTCAAAGAAAGGAACACTAAAGATGATGAGGAAGAGTAGGGCTGTGAGTTTAGTTTAAAACCACATCAATTAAGCTTCCTTTTAATTCAGGCAAGAGGATCTGGCCTGCAAACAGGAAGGCTTCATTGGTTTCTCAAAGCAAGAGTATATTTTAATTTTACCATCATTAAGAAAATGTTATGATTTATGTGGCTGCTGTCGGACTAATATCTTTAGAATTTAGCTGGCTAAGCCAATTCATCTCTAAGACTGATGAAGGCTGATTGCTCTCTATGCAAAATGTATTAAAACTAAATGAGCAGTCTATTACTCAAACGCTGCTGATAATCTGTTAGCCAGGGTCCGTTAGCTGGGCTGCCTTGTTGCAAGAGAGAAGTCTTCGTGCTCTGTATAGCTCTGATAAGACCAAGCTTACTTCAGGAAACCCTTCTTTGTTTTGGTCTTTCAAGTAGATACCCAGAGATGCAGCACAGTGCTGGAAGTGGTGCTCACTTGCTGTCATTTCAAAGAATGAGGCAATCTGCAGGGGCCACAAGTCCCAGCCAGCAGCCAGAGAAGAGCTCTCTGGCTCATGATGGGGTATGTGGTTTCTGTGGGCCATATCTCTGCATTAATGAAAACACCCCTTCAAGGCAATCTTGTTGCTTACACCACAGCTCCTGGGGTGTTCTTGGTATTGTCATGGATGGAGGCCTCCGCAGGGGCTGAGGAAAATTATGTTCCTCAGAGAACTCCAGTGAGCAACCACAGCTTCTGAGGTGAATGGCATTTGCCCTTTTCTTTCCTTCCTCATAGTAGACTATTATTGTTATTTATTATCTTTAAAGTCCCCACATAATAATAATACCTGGAAAACAGATTGCTCCCGTCAGAAAACTGATTAGCTGGGATTTTTGAGGTTACTATATTTTGGATGCTCTTCTCCTTTGACAGCCTCTCCCTACAGCCCTCTTTGCAACGCCAGCCTGTGCTTATAATTACACCAACATCACTTTTGATTTAAGGACTGTAATCCTTTGTCCTTGCTATAAACAACCTGCATTAAACACATGAACTGCGTGTACCAAGAGAAAAATAAATAAAGAGCTACAGAAAATTGTGTGAGTCAACACCACAAAGCCACAGTACCAGAGCCTACCTATGCAGAGAGGAGCCTGGGATACACAGCCTCTGCTGGAATGCACTTGGCCTGGGAAGTATGGAATACAGGGCACTGACCTGCTCTGCTCTCCCCCAAAGGAGAAGGACATTGCTCCAGAGTTGGATCATGCAGTTAAAAAAGATCAGAACAGAACACCCACCACACCTTCACAGCAGGGGCTAAGGGTGGACCCTCTGCAGTTCAATTTCTGTACAGGATGTCATCACGGAGTACCCTTGAGGTTTTGCATGATACAGCATTTTTATTTAATGTTTGAGGCATTCTGCCAACAAAACCTTGCTAATTCACACTAATGACTAGGAGGCCTACTGCAAATTAATTGCTAATTGGCAAAATTCATTAAATGAACAAACAGGATAAGAAATAACTGAAGATATAGCCTCCCCAAACAGACTCAGTTCATTTATTTTTTTGTGCCATTCAGTTTTCATGATTTATGCTAATACATTTAAGCATAGTTGTAAATGTATTTGAATCTATTTTAGCAGAGCAATGAAGTCTAAGTAAGAGCAGAGCTTCCAACACAGTCCCACTATGTCTGACAGCATCACCACACTGCAGGTAGAGGCTGTCATGGGGATCTGCAGTAGGAATGGAAGAGGTCTGCAGGATCTCTAGATTCAGCCAGGGCCCTTGAGTGATTGTATCTGTGTGGTCATCTCAAATGTCCTGCTCTCAATTCATCATTTTCTTCATAAATGCTCCTTTTCTGATGCTCCCAACTCCCCACTCCTGCCCCTAAAAAAATCCTCTTTTATGCTGAAACCTTTTGTTTGTTCTATCACCAAAATACAACGTTTTTAAAATTAATCAGTGGTTATTTGAATATTTCCCTGATGCTGCACTTCATTTTAATTCAATTTTAAGGTAAACTTCTCCTTAAAATCAGCCTCCCCCAACCCTAAACAATGTAACTGTCCTACAAACATTAATCCTAAAATCTCCACACATCTGACCTGTGTCTGTACAGCTGTAAACTGTAGTTTTATGCACCAGCACCAGTATTGTTCAGCATCATAATACAGCTCACTGACATTGAAAACCACCTTCTTTGTGGATTTCAGCAGCAAGAAAACTTTCTCATTAGGCACTTTGTTCATGGATATCTTTAGAGTACTGAATGGTTTAGTGGATTTCCAGGAAGGAGTGCTAAAGTTTCAGATGAATAATGTTTTTTGCATTTTCTGCCTGAAGGTCAAACATTCCTGGGCTGCATGGCTCTACTCTACAGGAGCAGAGAGCCTCCATTCCTTTACAGTTTTAAGACTCAAGGAAGGAAAGAACCATATTAAGTACTTTAGTCTTAAGAGCTCTGGAATTTGAAAAACCTCAACTGAAAAATTCCGTTTTAGATATGAACCTGCACATTTCTGAAATTCTGAAGTGCTTCACTGCCATGGAACTGAAGTGCTACAGTGGGAAGGTGGATGGGCAAGTGCAATGAATATATGCAAAAACTAGAAAAGTGTGAAATTGCACAGGTATTCCTTGTCTCAGTGAACATACATGCTTCTGTCTGCCCCACTTTACAGCTATGGACTCTTTGTCTTCTGTCTGTGCCTGCTGATCTGACACATTAAGATTTTGCACAGGTGAAAATAAGGAGTAATACCACTATGCCATCTCTCCTACACTATGTAAGACATTAAACACACAGCCATCTCTCTGGAGTAGAACACGACCATCAGCTTGCTCCAGCAGTGAGGCTTAGTGCTAAATAAACCAACCTCTTAAAAAGAAAACATTCCTATAGTAACTTATGTAAATGGTTATTTAAGGGATTTTTGGACTGTGGTTAGACATACCTCACAAATTCCCAAATCAGTTGTGCAAAACTATAAATTCTGTACTTGCATCCTCCCAGTAAATTAAACTAGTTTTACAGGAACATGCCAAGTGAAGCCTTTGTCAAGATGAGGAGGCCAACAGATACCAGAGAAGCCCAGCACACTTAGGCATATGGCAAAGAAGCAACTCATGGATCCTATAAACATTAATGCCTCGTTATTCACCTGTAGCACTGATTCAAGGGGTAAAGCTAAAAGATTTCCTGAAGGAACCAAAGTCCTGGAGCATCAATGTGTCACTATGAAGGGTTTTCACCAGTGCAGGCAAAAGGGTCTTCAAGGTTTTTATACTCTCCCACCCCTTCTCCCCTAGAAAGGGGGTACAGACTGTTTTGACACAGCAAAAGTGGCCCTTTAAATTAGGGCTACTTGGAATCCACACAGTGATGGCTCTGAACATGGAAAGCACTGGCTTTCTTCCCATTTGACACACAGGTTGTGACAAGAAACAAGACAAGAGAAGATGGGAGGAATTCACACCTTGCCAGGACTGCCTGCCATTTAGAAGATGGACATCCTCTAGCAAGCAAAGTATTATCTGCCACTTACCAATCCTGAGACTCCTTGTCCTTTAATACCTTTTGCTTAAAAATAGTGCAACCCTCTAAAACAAATGCAAAAGGACTACAGAAAGTGTTTGTGTAGGAAAAAATAAGAAAATACATGGTGCAAAAGAAAGAACTGCATAGGACATTTTTACTGAGGGGTATTTTATGCTAAAAGCACATTACCAGAATGATGCTACAGTAGTTTGCTTTAAGCAGATCTGCAGATTCTCAGATAGTCCTACCCCTGCCTCTCACTACAGGCATGGAGACCAAGCTGAGACCTGTAGATGTGGCTGCAGAAAATGGAAATTACTGCAGTCGCTGAGCTGCATTTGACAGAAACAAATCAAGAGCACAGAAATGTGTGCTGCAATTGCAGGGAGGGCCCTAAGACAGGCCACAGGAGCAGGAATTCCAAGGACACTCTACCGTAGTACAAGAACGTTATGAAAACTTCCAGATCAGACACAGGAAAGTGCAGCAACACATGCACATCTTGAATTGATGCTGCTTTTCTCTTAAATAATTTAACTGAATCTCCACTTACACAAATACAAACAACCACAGTGACTAATTACAGTCCAATCATTATATTGGTTACACTAATGAAAGAAAAAAGTGATTTATATGGAGCTCTGCACAAGTTACACACAATAAAACTGGTTGATGAATGACACTGGAGACTGTGTCACTATGGGCACACAAAGCTAGTAAAAGCTTCTCAAATCTAGGACTGACAAAGGTCCCTGAGGCCTCATACTGCATAGACACTGTTTGGTACTGGACGATTCAACAGAAGCAGCAACACAGAGTGTCCTTTCCAGAACTGCAACTTATTTTAAAGATCCTATACCCAGAGTGATCCCACTCCTGTCCCCAGAGTGCTCTCCTTACACCCGTACTAAGGCTTTGGTCCAGACGCTCTCCTGTGGACGCTGACAGTTAGTCAAAGGGAACTTTTCAGCCTCACCCTGACTCTGAGAAGCAGAACTTTCTCATGATGAAGGTGAAAAAACCTCAAGAAAGTTTTGTAAACCATCTGGGATGTTTTGAGAATATTTATCTCAGTGGTATTTGTTGCCTTTGTTATCCTAACAGATTTCTCTGTAGCTAACCAACTGTAGCTGGTCTTGTCTCTCTCTGCTCCTGACCAGAAGCACCAGGTCAGAGAGCAGCTAGATCTCTTTAGAGATCTTTTTGCCTTGTCTGCGTTGCATGAAATATGCATGAAATAAAGAAGATATTTGCCTTCTGCATGGAGTCATTCTTATGCTGCAATGGCCAGGACATAGCCTGAGTTGCGACACTCTCCCACACCAATGACCTCCACAAAAAAAAGGTGATGGATGCATTTTCTTTCAGCAATTTAACATTAAGTGCCTTTAGGTTTAGCTAAGAACAAGAATGGAGGAAGAGACGTGTTAGATTCACCTTCTCTACTTCATTCAAGATTTTGTATCCTTTGCAGTTCTTTTTTAAAACAAATACATCAATATTTTCATCTTATTTCATTCTCTACAGACAGGAGTTTGATTAGGAAATGCACCAGCACTCTCTTGGCCCTAATTAAAGGGCATGTAATACAACAAATAGATGGCAATGTCACAACATGAATTCGATCCAGTCTGCATCATTTCTTCGTAACTTTTATTCACAGAAATGAGACAACTATTTCCTTCTACACCTCTGTCAGACTCCCCGTGGAAATTACTCCCAGCCACTCTCTTGTAGAGTGCAAAACATACAACTTCACTAATGAAAAATTGCTAGCAGAAGCAACAAGCACATCTCAGCTAACTAATCCATGGGATGTTCAGACCTGGAAACATAAACTTTCCCACCTAATAAGGGTGTGCTGATCTCCATGAGATTGAAGTCAGAACGCCTTGGAGTGCAATCAATACAAAACAAATAAATAATTAATTGCTTCAAGTAATTAAATTTATCAAATCCAAATAAAAATAACTGGTATTTTATGGAACTGCTTCCAAGAGCTGAGCCTCTGAAGGGACAGTATTGATCACAGGACAGAGAGATGTTTCACATGTTCACTGCCAATGAGGTCTGGGTTTGCATCAATGACAGGGAAGGAACAGAGCCAGCAACCTCCGATGCAGAGTAAACAGCCAGCATGCTTGGCCATTTAATTATTGGTCAGATTAAACATGTCTAAATACATACATACTACTCCATCCTCCTCTAGAAATATCATTCACTTTGGACTTGCAGTAAGCGCTTAGTTCTCACTCCAAGAAAAAAAAAAATGGAAGAACTCACACACATGCTTTCCCCACACAACCACAGTAAATTCTTATTCATAAATCAGTGCTAAAAAAGTGTTCAGAAGGCTACTTAATATTTAAAAGCTGAGTGTGAATATTTGAATCAATGGGTACTAAAGCTCTACTTGTAATTTTCTTTCCTTTCCTTTTTTCTTAATTTGTTCAACTGGCAATTTGTCTACAAGATCCCAGTTAAGCAGATGGCATAAGGCTGCTGGCTGGAAGCCTTTTCTGAGGGGATGAGGCAGCTTTGAATGACTAAGCTGGAGCACCCCTCAGTCCTTTCTGCAGACTGAGAATTCTACAAACTCTTCTTCACCACAGAGTTTTGGGTTTTTTTCCATGAGACACCACCCAATCAATTCTCTTCCGGTTCCTTTGTTTCCAAACCCATGACAACAGAGCAAGGACACAGACATACACCTCGACATGCAGGAGCAGGTACAAACACCTACCCTTTTCCATGCATCACCTTCCTTCTCAAGAGCACTGCTGCAACAATTCAACAGCATTACTGAAATCCTAAGTTAAAATTCACAGGCAGGGTGGAGAGAAAAGAACATAAAACACAGTGCAGAGATGTTAAGAATGCCTAAGTCAAGTGCTATGAACAAAATAAAGTCAAAGAAAAAGGTTAAACTTAAAGCTGAACACAACATGGTACAGAAACACTGTGGTGAAATCAAAACAGACTCAATTCTGCCCTACTGAAGCAACATAATGCCCAGATCACAAACATGGTTATTGTTGGTTTGTCTGGATCCTGGAAAAGATTCAAGTTCAACAGCTCCCATTTTCCTTTCCTTCAGGCAGATCTGCAGCAAAGCATTCCTTCCTCATATCTCCCTGCTTTCCCTTTAGTCTTTTCTTCACCTTTCCCTGTTCAAATTTTCTACCCATCTTCTCTTTTCCTCTAGCTCTTGGGCTGTCTGACCTCTCAGCTGAGCAGACCTGGTATAACAGGAAGTTTTCCAGAAGTAATGCTTAGGATTAATAATACACTTCTGATGTTATTTTCATAACACTGTCTTACTAACAGGAAAGGCAAAGGTCTAAAATTCTTTTCAAGAAACTCTCGGAAGGCTCCCCCCTTTCCAAACATCTGCTACTACCTCCTGTTCCCAGTGGCACCAAGGCAATACGCTGCCTTGAATTAAGAGGAAGCTTTTCATAATGCCCAGCTTCCCACTGCCTTAGAGAAACTTGCAGTCTGTGCAGTCAGGAGGCAGAGGGAAATCCCACGCAGAGCAAGGGCACAGGGGCTGTGGCCTTCTTTGCCTGTGGCCACAGTCCCATGGAGAACAATGGGAGACTGAAACCAGTCTGATAGAAGGCAGCTTGTTGAACTCACTGTAGAAGATTACTCTTCAGCGTCTGCTGAAGGAGAAACTTTCGGTTATGAAGAATAATGGCTGTAAGTGACCATTAATCCTCACAGGAAAAAAAAAAACAGTCTTCAAATTCAGCCTGTCCATAAGATCATGTAAGCTGTAACGACAGGGGGAATTTGAAGAGCCACGGCTATTGTCATAAAAACTACTGAGAACAAATTAAGTTGAATACGGATTCCTAACTTTTTATTCAAGGACTCATTCCTATAAATTAATTTTAACTCAGATTTCAGACTAATTGTAAATCCTCAGGAAAAAAAAAAATCTCTAATCAAAGAGTAAGTGCTATTATCCTGGGGATGATATGGTACATTTTTCACACATGACAGAGGTTGAGCCCCAATCTCAGTGCAAAATCCAACTTCACCTAACCATGAAGGCGTAAAGCACAATAGCAAAGTATAAAATAAAGGAGGACAATAGAAGCCTTTAGGTGAGGAACTCTTTAGGTCTTCAGGCGAAAGAACTTACTGCAGGACAGCATAAGCTTTTAGATATAATTTTCCAATGTGCTAAGGACACATTATGCTGGATGTTGCCAGAGTACGAATTTCCAGCACTTCATTCCAATTCCTCACTTAGTCCTAGTCAGCCTCCACCCTGATCAATTCCACATCACTGGAGTTCAGAGGGTTTGCCATATAAATCCCACACGTAAAATAATTTGGATTAGCATGGACTGTCAACTCCATAACATTTGGCACTTCAGCACCCCCTAACAGTTCAAAAGGCCTGTACTGACGTCATGTAATTAATTCTCCCCATCATGCATCTGTGAAGTGAGTCTAATAGTTTCTGTTTTAAAAACAGGGAAGGCTTGGAAAAGGAAGCCAGGTGACTGGCTAAAAGCCACAAATGAATTAATTTTTTCTGGATTAGGGGTGGGTTTCACATTTCCAAACAGCAAAGTGTTGTTTTTTCACCTAGATCAGTGATGTACCATCTTTCTTAATTCATAAACCACTGGTAATTCTAAGAACAGCATTTATCTCCTTAAAAATTTTAAGCAGAGCATAGAAAGTTGCTCTAGGTCATTCCAGGAGCTTGGATACTGCAGGGTAAAAGTTGCTGAATCAGACTGCCATGCCTCAGATGCCTTAGCACTGCATCTTGTGAGCATGAAAGGGAACAGATAAAAGCATGTAGCACCCATTTTCATGAAGGCTGGGATTTGAATTGCCTGTTTGGTGTGCAAAAAGGCCACTGGTTTTGCCAGATGGTTCCATCACTGACACGCTATTGCTCAGCTTCTCTTCCAGAAGGGGTGAAAAAAATAGAAAAGATCAACCATTACTTATTAGTTTTCAAAATCCAAATCAATCTCCATAAATTACTCTATTTATCTTAGTGCCGGAGAACACATCTGCCACATCTCAATAAATCTCAACACATGCACTGCAGTCTTGCTTGTCTCTGGACTGATTTCCTCAAGGCTGTAGCCCCTCACTCGAACAGGTAGCCTGCAGAAGGTGGCACTGGTATGCTGAAGGGGCCCCTCAGCAGTGACCCTGCTGAAGCATCCCACCTCTACCACGCACACGCACCTGTCCATCGAAGCAGCATTATCCCAAACACATTTCTATTAACAGCCAGCAAGATCTGAAACCATTCTGATATCAAAAGAACATTCCATAAAAACAGTCTTTCAAATTTACCATGCCAAGTGAGGGTGCCAGGCAAGGAATGTACTTATCCAACTTTGTTATAATAAAGCAACTAAAAAATCTTTTTTTCTTTTTTTTTGGCTAGGAAAAAAAGCACTTGTATGGGCACACAGGATTTTGCTATCAAAACTCCTCTGAAAACATTCAGTTGACCAAGCAGGTTTAAATTACTTGATATCCCAAAACCCATGCTAAGACGCAGGTGTCAAGTCTTGCTGATATAAGAAAGCAATAAAAAAAACAGCAAGAAAGTTCTTTACTCAGGAGTATCTCTGCAACAGAATGAACACAGGGGCTTTTCCAAAACACATTTTCTAAGATAATGTAAAATAGAAAAGCTAAAAATTGTATGTGTTTATGCGTCTCTGTTCTTTTCAAGACATAACCTAAACATCCAGTTCTTAAAGATCATCTTAACTAGATGATCTTTAAGGTCCTTTCCAGCCCAAATCACTCCAAAAGCGCCTTTCAGCTATTAAGACACATGTTCCATTGGGCCCATTAGTTCTGGCTGTGAGCTCTGTTTGGACTAGACAGCTCCATTTGGTTCTGTCACAGGTGTCTAACACCAGAGCAGGTACACCAGTGACAAACATCAGCAAGTTCAGGTGCCTCTGCAAGGCAGTGAGTTGGCTTTCACAGAGCCAGCATTCCAGCTTTCTGAGTCTCTACATTTATGGAATTCCTTTCTTATTTTAGAGGCAAGAACTTGACTTTCTTTAGCTATAAAAGGAGAAGAGATGAGGAGAGAGCCAGGCAAAGTGAAAGACATTAACAGAGATCCCACGGGACCAGGACAAGAGCCTACCCTCTGGCTCCGCAGCGTGACACCTGCAGATTTGAAGTCAGGAAACTTGATGCCAGCAGTCTCAGGAACAGCCTGAAAGAGATCGAAACAGGATGTGTTGATGGAGGAAACACAAGAAATGCAAGATTTCATAGAGAGACTATGTGAAGGGGAAACACTGTTTCCTACGACAGAGAACCACCTGCTACGGCCACATGTCAGAGCTGAGGCAACAGGAAAATCCCAGGCACGGGGATTCAGTGGCAAAATCCCAAGCAATTCATTGAGAAGAATACTCCAGTTCAAGGTATCTTTGGAAAGCTCAGACATTGTTGGTCAGTTGATTTAAATGCACTGCTCTGCACAGAAACTTACGTCCACCCACACAGAAACCCTGACCCTAAATGGTATTCATATATATTTGCACAGTATCATCCTCATCCAACTTAGACCCATTTCACTGATCAAAACAGCCCAGGACTTCCCTAAATCTTGGCTTTTGACTGCAAACTCTCTAAGGAATGAGCTGAGAAACCTCTGATCTGTACAGACATGAGCCCACTAATGAGGATGCAAGAACTGCCCCCTCCCAGGGAGGTCTGCTGTTCATAGTGTTTTGCCATTTGTCCACTCATTAGACAGTTTCCTTTCTTACTTCGTATTTTAAGCACAGCATTAAAATGCAGCAAACTTCTAATGCTTCTGCTGCTAATGGTAGAGCACATAGTTGCATTTCAACAAAATGGAAAAAAATAAATGCAATCCCTTATAAATCTTTGCTGATGAATAAAGCAAAAGGTGAACAGACTTTTAAACTATTAAACCAGGCTATCTGTGCACTGAATGGTTTGGGGTCCCCTGAATGGGTCAGCAATACTTATGATTCAAGCTAAGCATAGCCACAACCTCTGCAAAACACAGGCACGATCATGTTTTCCAAAACTAAGTCACCTCAAATCTCCCCATTTCTTTGGAGACAGCATTCGCCTTGCTGCTCCCACATTTCTCTGCAGAGAGGCTCTAGAGCTTGCTCTCTGTTCCAGAAAGGGCTGAGACAGACAGGGCTGCCCCAAGATCATAAGAGATCCTGAAGGACAGTGACTCAACTTCTCAAGTTCCCTGCCAATGACACTCAGCTATCAGCTATCTCTAGGTCTTCGTTTTGAGGAGGCACCCTGCAAACCACTCTGCATGGCCAGGCATTAAGATTATTTCAGTTATCTGTTGTCTGTCCAATAAACAGAGGACCCAGGAAAAGATTCCAAAACATGACCATGAAGGAAAAAGTATTCTCCAATTACCAACAGGGCTCATGAACTTGTAGAGATCAGTTTGATCTTTGGTAGGATATAGCCTCCCTGCTTGCATTAGAGACAAACAAGGCTGAAATCAAAAACTAATCCTCTCTGCTTCCTTTGAATGAAGGCTGGCTTCCCAGCTCCCTGAACTCTGCCCCTCAGCCTGTTGCTGAATACCCTGCCACAAGCAGTATGGGGAAATCAGCATTGTTGCCTCAGCCAAGCCAACTCTGACTTGCATTCGGCAATAAGCAATTAAATGAGTTTTTTTGCCTCATGTGCCTGTACAGCCTGTACATGCTGTAAACGCTTCAACCTCAATTGACTCTTTGCTAAATGATTTTCCTTTGTTGAAATGACGCTGATGCAGCTCCCGATTCAAATTCTTAGTTAAAATGCAATTTTTTTCTTAACATTTCCCGGCTATAGTTGGTAATTGACTCCTAATGGACTCTGTCATGGTTGAAATGATGCTAGTGCAACAACAGAAACTGCTTCTCTGCCCGCCCTGGTGTGCCAATGCACTACATGCCTGCAGACAGGCCCCAGCCAACATTTAGGGGTGGACTCCCTTGCCTTGGCATCCTCAGCATCTTTCCAGCCCCATTCTCTAGCCCTCTTTTTTTCATTACCACCAATGACAAACTGCTGTCTTTACAGGGAGATATGTCAGCCACGGCTGAGCTTTCTCAGAACAACCCTCAAGGGAATTCAATGCACAGGGTGCCCAGTGACATTATACTCATCACATAGCAGGGATGCACATGGGACACGACACACCGAAGGAGTTTTCTGAGGAAGTGGTGGCCATTAGGCACACTTCAAGCAATAACTGTCTAGAATTCACTGCTTCTCCCCCTTCTCTGTACAGAATCTTTTGGAGAAAAAGGGCACAAGTGCTCTCTGTTCACAAGGTGGAGGGACAGGAATTCCCAGAGACTCACTGGAAGCATCTGAGATTTTTTTAACAGCCCTTTCCTACTGAAGGTGCTGAATTTAGATCAGTCCATGCTGTCCTCCTCTTTCCAGAAAGGGAAACTGAGGTAGCATCAAATGTGAACTGAAACCTCTGTTCTGGGCTCCTTATACTTCAGCTCAGCTCATGGAGAAACAGCAACAGCTCCCAGAATACAAGAGTCCCACAGCAGGGCTGCTCTGATCACACCTGAGGATCAGGAGAGGAGCATGTACTGAGCTTGGGGAGATGCTGCTGAGATCCAGGAGTTGGGGAGGAAAGGAAAACTTGGACTAGAAAAAGAAGGCAGGTGAAAGACAATGGGTTTGTGGGCCAACTCTACAGCAGTAACAGAATACATTGGAAGAAGCAGGGAGACAGATGCTTCTCCTTGCCATGATGCATGAATGGCTGGCATTATTTCATCCCTTTTCTCAGGGATGGAAAGAGAAATAGGACTTAAACCAGCATTTTTCAAATGGGAGAGAGACAGAGAGCACACCAGGGGACTCTGACAATGGCTGCCTTACACCAATATGCCTTCCAAAGAGTAATCAAAAAACATCTGCCAGGAGGCAGACAGCAGTTACTCACCCCCTACCCAAAAAGGGCCCGATCCCCATAGGACTGCTGCAGAAAACACGTTACCCAGCCAGAGCATAAACAGGGGAAAGGGAAAAATAAAGAAAAGAAAAATTAAAAAGAGAGAGAGAAATGTTTACAGGCTTCTCCGTCTCCTTTTTCTGTGGCAGCTTCTTCTTGGGAGCCTTGCGCTCAGCACGCCTCTGCTCAGTGGTGGTGTCAGCAGCTGTGATGAGCTTCTGCAGGTCTTGGGTTCTCTTTTCTCTCTCTTTCTTCCTGGTTTCAATTTTGCGGAGCTCCTGGATGAGGTATTCTTCTTCTGCCACCTACAGACCAGAGCACGTCAGGGCAGTCAGAGAGCAGAGGAGGCCTTGGCAAGGCAAGGGGGCCATCTACCGGTAATAGCTCTGCCCTGGGCCAGCCTGGGAATGATTTTATGCTCCTGCCTAACTTCTTGGATTTGTAGGGCACCCGTGGCAATGCCACTCTACAATCTGGCAGGTACTCTATCACAACATTTATGATACACCCTTCAACAATCCATAAATTACTAATCCCATCTTCCAGAGCCCAAAAGCACAGACAGAAAGGCAAAAAAGCCCAAATATGCAGAAGTTGCAAAAACAGTGTTGTGGAAAGCTGGCTCCCCTCCCCAGATACAGCATACAAAACCCAGAGCAACTATGGTAGTAACTGACACCTGTCAATGGGGGGAAGAAGCAGAGTAAGTCACATACAAACTCGTCCTTGGAGGGAACTAACTGAAAAGGATGCTCTCCGCTTGCATAAGGAGAACACAGCTTCTTAATCTCTAAACCCTAGGACCATTACATGGTTTCAACATAGAGGAGAACTAAGCATGCAGATTTAGTCTTTGCTGTTTTCTGGAAAGATTTTTACTCTCAAATAAATAATTCTCTCTCCATTAGACTCCAGTACTTCTAAGGATATTGATCAGAAAATCTGATTCAATCAGAGGAGTAATACAGTCAGTGTCACCGAGAAGGTCCTGGCAGTTACCAGAGACCGTAACTCTGCTCAGGTAGCCCTTTCTCCTGTTACAGTCAGATTCCTCAGTTAGCACCCTTTTAAACTCCTTAAAGGGACACCAATAACAAAAGCTGTGCCCAGGTGTTGCTCTTTTCTTGTCCAGCCCTTCCTGACCTTTCCCACCCTCTGGCCTGTATCATACACCTACTGATCACTCTTTTGGAGCAGTGATGCTCTCTTCCCCAAGTTACCTGCTCTGGTGTCCTATTGTAAAGCCTTTCCAGTTGTTCCTTCCTTCGTCTCTCATGGCCAGCATCAAAGACTGGGATTTTCAGGTCTGTGCCCGGAGCCGCACGAATGTTTGCCAGCTTGGCACAAATGTGGTAATACCGCTCCTTCAGGTCCTCCACTGACCTTTTCTGTGAAGACATCACAGGAGGACAACATTATGGAAAAACAAAGCACAACCTTGTGCAGCAGCCACCTAAGGACCACTGGCTGAAGAATGTCACATTAAGTACAAGACACAGTGCCAGGGAGGAAGGTCAGCAGGGACCCTCACAGGTGCCAGGGGAATGACAGGGCAGGAGGAGTTTCCCAGTGAGCTGCGTGAATTAACTGTCACGGGTTCACAGCTACCACTTTAAAAACACCCACCGAAAGATCCAACAATGCTGAGGGTTTAGAGACAACACAGCAGTGAAGCATCCTCAGAAGTGAAGATAAAAGGATGCAAGGAGTGTTGAGAGGAGAAAGCCTGCAAGCAGGAAACTTGTGATGAATGTAGGACTCCAAGTTGCTCCAGACAATGGTCATTCAAGTCACAACCAAGAAGGCATCAGCTGCAACAATTCACTGCCCATCATTTCATGAAGTCTGAGCTGTGTTCCATTAACCCAAGTACCAAAGATGCTTGGGCTGCTCAGCTGATCATACTCTTGCTATTTTACTTTGCTACAGGTTCTTCATGTGAGCATTTCAGAGGATAACCAAAAGTTATAGCATTCGGAGCTGTTCTGTAGAAGCCACAACACTCCCTATGTCGCCAGGAGGCTTGGAACCAGTACAGGAGATCTGTAATCAGGACACCAGGGTTGCATTTTCAGACTACTGAGGGTCCCTGTTTCACAGCAGAGATGATGGAAACCTGCACTATGTCAGACCGCAAGTCAGGAGCTGTACCAGGGAGAAGTCCCAACCCTCTGGGTTCATTGGCAGATCCTTCTCAAGGGCCTAGACTGAAATCCAGAACACCTAGCCTGCTCAAATAAACAAACTCCCCAGTTGCCTAATCTTCAAGGAACAACGAGCTGTTCTCCTGGCAGGTGCAAACCTCCTAACATTCTAATAAAACACAACAGGGAATGAGGACAAGTCACAGTAGATTTAATTACAAACAAAGCAAGCAGCAATGCCTTGTGCTGGAAATTCAATATTCCTTGCTGCCAATAATTCATTATTTTCCCCTAATTAAGTTGATATAAAGGGTAATTTGGTCCTTCAAGTGCAGAAAGCCCTGCACATGCCAAAGCAGCGGGTTGCTAGCAGCAACTTGGCCCCCAGGACTCACCTTGAACTGCTGGTGATCGTAGCGGTCATGAATGACCACGAAGCGCAGATCGAAGCGCCGAGCCAGGTCAAAGAGATGGTCTGTCTCAGCTTTGGTCCACGCATCGTCGTGGAGATACATCTGGTACTCCTGCTCTGAGTAGACAGGAACCTGCACCGTCTATGGAAAGAAGAGAAAACCATGGTGGCTCTCCTGCAGCCTTCCTCACTGCCAAGATACCTGAGCCAAGAAAATGAGCACAGTACTGACAGGAGGGGACTACCGTGACCCTGAGCCATGAACCCTGGTGGGAAACATGATGAGCAGGCAGAGGACTTGATATGGAGCAATGTGTGATCCCAAGGCCATAACATGACAATCAGGGAAGCCTACCAGGAACTACCACCTAGGAGGCTGAAACCTATTTCAGGTGGCTGATACAGGCAGAGGTCAGTGACCCACATCCTGACTATGGGTTTCAAAATTATCAGGCTAACGTGACAGCGAAACCAAGGTTCAGCCAGCCTCCCTGCATTCCTCCCATACAGCAAAACCAATACCTTGGCATAAACTGCTCTGACAGTTGATTCTTTACTTGGGTTGGGACATGCTCACTTGTACAGGAAGAACAGGAAAGGCAAGGAGCAGTAGTCTCCAGTCTTTAGCACACCTTCTGCTTTGATACTCAGACTACTTCTTTCATGTTTGGTGCAGACAGTACCACGAAGATCTGAAAGGCTCTGTACTGTACTACTGAAGGCCATAAACTTGACAAATAATTTTGTCCCTCCCTTCCCCATAGACCTTTTCTCCAGCAGAACCACAGAGCTAAATGACAGCCCAACTCTCAGTGTCTCAGGTGCCTAAAAGGCCAAGCCCACACTACTGTCGCCAGTCTGGAACTGCTCTGCAAGGGCTCTACCCAGAACACAAGTGTCACATGAGTACTAAAGAAATAGCAAAAATATTTACTGTTTTAGGGGAAATCCTAGCATGTGATAAAGCAAAAGTGTAAATAAGCCTGTGCTTTCCTCCCTTATTCCCCCTCACTCCGTTCCTCCTGCAGCAAAGCTTTGCTTAGCCTGAGGAGGTCCTACCTCCACAAGAAAACTGAGTGCATGCAAGCAGCAGTTGTGCTTCAACACCTCTGTGGTTTTGTGTCCTGTTACCAGGAAAGTCATCCTCATGAACTCAATACAGCTTGGAGAAGCATTTCTGAGCCTCCAAATAACAGCCTCTTTAGGTCTACTGCCCTTCTTCCACCACTGAGACAGAAGCTCAAAGGTGAAGCAGATCTCTTGGGGATGCACTGAACCTCAACCTTCAAGTACCACTTCCACCTGGAGCAAAGCTATCTTACCAGACACTGTAAGGATGTTCCACGCACATCATAAAACAAAGTAATTTCTAAAGGAGAAGAGGCAGCAGGGCCCTCTGCAGTGGATGGAAGGGAAGGTGTAGGACACCTCATCAGACAAGAGAATGGAACATGAGCAAAGACACTTCCAAAACACTTCCTCAGCCCCCACTCATGGCTGCTCAGGTGAGAACCACTGAGAAATGAGAAGGTGGGAACAGATGGAAAGCTTGAGCCAACCAGAGGGTGACTATACATTCACATGCAACATAACCATGAAAAGGCAAATATGACCCCCAGAGAGGGATTTCCAGCAGAAATTGGCAGTGTTTCAATTGCACAACAAGAATACTGGCATGAATACCAACTACAACACTACTGATCCCTGGTCAGGAAAGATGCACTGAAATGGAAACAAGTACAGAGAAGAGCATGAGTAATGGGGTGGAGAGCTTGTCTTCCCACAGCAGACTGGAAGAGAATGCAGCCTAGCAAAGGAAGTCTGAAAGAGAATCTGACTGTAGGTTTCAAGTATGCTAGATGAAATGAAAGGAATACCCATGGGAAGAAAAGAACAACTGAAATAAGAACAAAGAAATTGACTTGCAAAGAAATACCAATTTAACATGGAAAATTTAACCTGGAAATGAAATGGAGCAAAGTCAGTCTAGAAGAGCTTCCTAAGCAAGCACAGGGGCAGGAAAAGCCAAGTGCTTTTCAAAAGGAACTCGATCAATTTATGAAAGGGACTGGATGGTGGCAGGACCTGAAAGAGCCAAGAAGATGATTCAATGGCCCAGAAAACCTCTCTCAGTCCAACATTTGACACTATAAACTCACACAATGATGAGTATTAAATTAGCTGAAACTGCTCAGGATCCTGGTGCCACAAGACAGTTCTGTGAACACATCAGCACAATGCCTAATAGACATAAAAATACAAACTGAACAGTAAAAATTATGAGGGAAATAGAGAAACACAGCCCACATAAACCCACCATGTTCTCCCAAGTGGAACACCCACTCCTAGTCCACCCATTTCAAAAGAAAGGAAATTTGAGAACAAGGGATTGCACAGGAGGGAACATCAAATTACACAAGGACAATTTACTATATCATGTAACACAAGATCTCAGAGGGACTAAACCTCAAGCCAGCAGTTTGAAATGAGCAAAAGAAAGTACCTTTGCACAGCACACAAAATTAGCCTGAAGAACTCATTAGCATGAGTTATTCACAAAGCAGCTTTCTGCCCTGAATGCACCTATCAAGAATTACTAAACACAAATTTCAAGTTCAGAAATCCTTAAGCCAAAGACCACCAGAAGGTAGAAAAATATATATTTGCCCCATTCTCATACTCTTTCTCTAAGCCCTTACTGATGGTAGCCAAAGAACAGTATTGGCTGAGAGAGGGCTTTGCTCTAACACCAGCAAAGCTGCTTTTACACTCCTATTTCACACCCTGAAACAAGGCTCAGTGTACACGGTGAAACCAACTTCACATTTTGGGTCTTACAACAAAGAGGAGGGATTTGGATTGGAGACTGGAAGCACAGAGAAGAGGGAAAGCAACTGAGCAGTGACCCAGGAGTTAAAGAGCTTGAGCTCTTGACCAACAGGACAGACTATACAGGAAAAAAGGTTCATTCCAAGGGGAGGGAAAGATTCAGGCAGAGGTATCAAGTATGTGAGAAGAAACCTAAAAAAGAGTCTGGAAAAGTAAAAAAAAAATTCCTCTGACACAACAAATATTTGCAAAACTCTTCATCAGTGCCTTCAGCTTTCTCAACTACAGCACCACAAGGATAACAACTTGCTCCTGATATTATGCAATTGCGCGTTTGCAGATGGCAGAGGCCTGTACCACTAATCTAAAGGTTACAGCCCTGCTGAAGGCTCTTCTGTCTGTCAATTCACAGTACCTGATAAAGTTAAGGAAACGAGAATCATATAATTAAAATACCCATATGTGATGTGTGGCCCCCTCTGATAAACTCAGTTGAACTCAGCCAAAACCAGTTCCAGCAGTAGAGACTTGGAGACAATTAGTCTCACAAAGTTTCACTCAGACAGCTAGGTAGGTGCCTCGACTAAGTGAGTCATACTTCAGACTTCCACCCCAGACATCAGAGAAGAGATACCACAGGAGGCTCTTACCAATGTCCCAGCTAGAGGAAAAGCATCAGTCAGAGCTTGAGCCTTCTAACATATAAGGTCAACCAACCACTTAACTCTGCAGGAAGCCAAGCTTTGTTAGAGCTGATGCTCTGTGGGTTACAAACTTAAAATATTGTATATGGTTACACACAAGCAGAGCTTTTGTGGAATCATGTTAGCACATGCTTTTTTTACTCTTTCAGATTAGCATCATGAAGGGAGTTAAATTACATTATGGAAGCACCCTAACTCCGCTCCTTCCTAACTTTGGAGGTCCCGACTTTGAAGTATAAATCTTGATGTAGTTTTCTTTGTGCATACACATGAAAGGCCCAGCCACTCAAAGCAGATACATCTGGGACAAAAGACAGCAGGAGATTACAACAACACATTGTGACAATTTAATATAAGACGCAAAGAACAGGGGACTGCACCACACTGATACCACAAGAGCAATTTCAGAGGGAACGCAAAGTAATTCAGTATCTGTGCTGGAATCTGGCCAAGAGGTTGCAAGCCACCTTTCTGGCCATGAAGCTCAAGCGATTTTTTTCATACTGAGCAAAATAACAAGACTTATGACTTTTATGTCTCAGTCAGAATAAAATATCTTTTACTACCCTGAGCCTGTAATCAGGGGGAGGATGTTGGTCAGGAATAGAGGCAGGTATCACGAGTCCTCCTCACCAAACCAAAGACTGCACACCTGAAACACAGAGGTCTCTAGCAAGCTCTGACCACATACAAAGCCCATTTCGCCCGAATGATTTGGAGACATCAGTCCATGGTCACATGGCTGCAGGTCACGATGCAACTTAAAATGCAATTACCAAATCTAACTCAGCCTTCACTTGTTGAAAGAATCAACTTCCTGTCTGGACAGTCAAAAAATAGACCGAAGGGTATTTTCCAGCTGCTATTTATATGCTTTTGTTTGAAAGTGCTCCCACTTACTTTATTGAACCTGGCAAAAGGGTAATCCTTCCCTTCCTCTGCTGCTCTCCTCCAGTGGTAGAACATCGCTCCATCTTTCCTCGCTGGGTTGGTGAAAGGCATCCACTTCCAAGGCCGGACTTTCTTGGAGCCCAGTTTTGCTTTGACTGTTCGATAACCCTGAGTTGTATCACTTGGCAGCAGTGGAGGTGCATCCCTGTGGTGGAGAGAAGTGCTGGTGATGAGAAGCAAGGAGCAGCCCAAGACAAACTCAAAGAGATTTCAGGCTCAAAACTCTTTTTGCAGATATAAAAGCAGGTGCTATTCCCAGTTGAGATTAAGAAAGAATTGGATACAAACGGTAAGAGCACTAGTTTGGGTGCCTTACACTATTGTGCCCTTATCTGATTAATTTCTTAGATCAAACAAACCCCTCAAATTTAGAAATCTGGGAGAAAACAGACACTGTCCATGACTAAGAGAAGGGAACAAGCATGGGCCAAGCACAAAGGGGAATCAATCTGGGAAGTGAGACTGCCCCTGGTTTCAAGAGGCTGCTGCCCTGCTACCAAAAGCCCAGGCCACCCCACAACCTGCACAGATGACCATGTGCTCTTACTTTTTGTCAGAATAGAGAAGTGCATAAACTTCTCGGTGCATTCCTTCTGGCCTCTTAAACGTCAATGTCTCTGAAGATTTCTTTGATTTTTTCTGAAACAAAAGAATTGCATTTTAGATTCAGAAGTAGAAATTCCTGAGGCAACATTAAAACTGTATAACCTGGTGCCCTGTGGTGGTTTTTACTTTTATCTGGTTTTAGACACCTTGAATTTCTCCAGGAAAGTGCCTGTTCCTGGTGGAAGACAGTGACAGACAAAATGTACCCACTTTCAGTGATAGGGCTCACCAGTACCCACATTTGCTGTTGCTGATAACACACTTAAATTCCAAGCTGAACATCTGGCTGTAGATTGCAGGGGCTGGTGCACTAAGTCTTTTCTTACTAGGCAAGCACTGTCCTCCCTCAGAGGTATTAACGCATTTAATTGATTCTCTACCTTTTAGAGAAGTTAGTAAGAAATGTCTTCCCAGTTTTTTATAGGTTTTGTCACTTTGTTCTGCAGCAGCTTTAGTTTTTACCATCTATGATCACACCCTTGCAGTAGCCCCTTGGAAAAACCAGTATCACCTACCAAAGTTCATTCAGCCCCAACTCCACTGTCCCACTTACACAGCAAACAATTTTTGACAGCTCCTTCATAAGAGGAATTCAGCATACACAACTCAATCTGGCCTCTAAACCCTTGTCAGAATTGATGGTTTCTAAAAGACACAGTCCAACTCATACCACATACACAAGTTTATCAGTAATAAACTGCATCAGATGATCAGTTTTGGATTCAGGTAGCCACACTAAGAAGTTACACTTTATTTAAGAGGGAGAAGTTTACTGAGCATTTGGACTAACTGTACCATCTTTATGTAACTACTAGCCCTGTCACTACTATTACATACTTGTTTACCGTATCAATACCAAATTTTAAATCAGAATATTTTTCAGTAGTAAAACTAACACTGTATCATAAATTGTGTTAAATCTATACAGTCACCATCATCAAGAAAATTCAAGATCACACTGAAAAAATAAGTCCCTGTCATCTCAGACTACAACTACTTTCCATAAAATTTCATGACAGACATGGATTATATCAACACCTTTTCATCCCTAATCAAACACCTTTCTCCTAGTGTGTCCATCACTTTGCCCAGGAGCAATGTAAGGCCAACCAAGGCAGTTACCAACAGGTCACCACACAGCCTGTGTGAACACAGGCTCCTGGAACTCCCCCAAAGTTTCTAGATTTATTAAAAGTTAATATCAGCAGGCCAGAGATCAGCTGAGCCAGCTCTTTTAGGAGTTGAGAACAAATTACTTGGCCATGGTGATTTAAATGTTTTTATGCCTAGTAATTTTTATTTTAACATTCTCAGTCACTAATGGACTGGAAAGTACTTCATGGTTCTCTTGCGATTTCAAGACATCAATATGTTTCTTTTCTAATTGAGAACAGATCTATTTCCTGTGTGAGTGCTGCACTGTTATTAGCAACTTTGCACTCTCCATGTGACAACAGCTTACACCTTTGGCTTGGCTTAGCTTCTGTACTTTGTAGAAATTCAGAATGTTTTGTTCAAGTGGCCTCCTGCAGCCCTCCCAAAACTTTTCACTGCAAATTCCCTTCCTCTCTCTTCCCATTACAGTAAACTTGAGAAACCCATCTCAGTCTCTGCTTCAAAGAGACAGCCAGCCACCAGTACTCCTTTGGCTCTCTGCTGCCTAACACACAAACACATTAAATCAAAGAACTCACAAACTCCAAACACTCAGTGGCAACACTGCAGGGTGAATTCAGCCAATAAGCTGCTCACCAGACACTGTTCACCAACACAGCTGATAACCAGAAATTTTACCATTTCAGCCTTCAAATGACTGAAACTCACTGGTTTTCCATTACACCAATTATAAAGCGTGCCCTAGCCCTAGCAAGGCAGTGAAACCACAGTGCTTCTCTTCAGAGACCAAGGTTTCAGTGGAGGCAAACAATGACAGCCAGGAAGTGCTTTTAGGGATGGGGTAGTTGTGTATGTTTAGTTTTGTTTCGATTTTTTCCCCAAATACACAGGCTGTACTTCAAATCAGACCATCTCTGTACCAGAGAGGTCCCTGGGCACATTTCAAAGCACCTCCACACCTCACAACTACTCCTAAGTTGACCTTCCCAACACCTTGCAAAACACGGGACACCCACAACCTTGCCCAAATTTAAAATACAGAAATCAACAAGATACTGTAGCACATTACCACACAGTATGCAGCATACCATGTCACACATCCTTAACAGAGCTTACTAACTTGCCATATTCCCACAGGCAATGCACCCCAGTTGTCCCAAACCCCAACCACACACCTTCCCCACACAGGCTGGAAGACTTCTGCCATTCAATCAAGTCAGACAATATTTTGTTTCTTTTAAAACAGGGCTGTATTGTATTATTTCCATCTGTTTGGGGGCTAGATAGCAACACACTTCACAAAACGAGAATTTTAGGCATAGCTGAAAATGTCGTGGGGCCTGGACAGCTCAGCAGGACACCACTTACACAGCTCCAGCTTAAATCCCACACCAGATGCCACAGCACAGGTAACTAGGAAGGTACACGCTTTATTCTACCTTTTCTGCCAATATTCATCCCAAACACCACATGCAAGGTCAGTGAGTGCCTAGAAATCAGGCAGCAGCCCCTCAGGGCATTGCAGTTCACCTTATCCGAGTTGATGATGTCCTTTTTGTTGATGGTGCCCGTGTTCTCTGACTCCACGCCTCCCAGCTCCAGGATGTCCCGTACATCTGCCCCCGTCGCCATGTCTCCGCCTGCCCTCTGGCCTTCTCTGCGCCGTCCTGACCGTCCCCTCCAGCTCTGGGAGGGCGGGAAACCGGGGGTCGGGGGTTAACTCCCGCGGGGGTGCGCCGGGCTCATACAAACACGCGCAGGTGCGTGTGTTTACACATACACACACGTATATCTGCACACACACACGCATATACATGCACACGCACACTCACACACTTATATGTACACAGACACACACCCCCCTCGGCCGCCTCCCATCCCCCCGCCAGGCCCAACAACGGGGCCTTGCACCCGNCTCCGCTCCCGCCAAGAAGCTCCCGGAAGTGCCCGGAGCGCTTTGAGGGACGCACCACGCGGGGGTGAGGGCGAAGGATGCCGGGTTCGAGTCCCGCTCCGGGCAGGTCGTGGCCTCCCGCCCCGAGGCCGCCGGTCCCGCTTTCCCCGCGGCCCCGCAGCAGCGCCCGGACCCGGCCGGATCCCGGTACCCTCGTCCCGCTCAGGGCGCACAGCCCGCTGCAGGCGCGGCCCGCTCCCGCGCCAGGAGGTGGCAGCACCGCCGCGCCCGAGCGGCGCCTCCGAGCCCGGCCCGCGGGGAAGAGGCGCCGCGAGTCCGCTCGTCACTCCCACCCTCGCCCCCAGCTGCCACGACCCCGTTCCCTCGGGGACTCAGTGACGGGTCGCTGCTGTGCCGGGGCTGACCCCAGTTTCCCGCAGAGCTCATCAGGAGTTTTCCCATCTCCTTTCCCGAGGCGGTCGCCGGCGGCTTTGCCCCGTCCCGTTCTCCCCGGCAGCCGTGCCAGCTGCCAGCCCGGTGCCAGGCACACCGCATGGCACACTCGGGCTGCTCGGCCTGGCTTCGTGTGCTACCACCTGAGCCCCTCGCCCTCCTGCTCCATGCTCCAGAACCGCTGCGCTCACATGAGACGGGCCGGACTGAAAGTTTATTAATAAGACTGTCCTGATTCCTCTTCCCCGTGGGAATAGATGGGGCAACAAGGAAAGGGGAGAAAACAGTGGTGTGGGGCCAGGAGGGACTTGGAGGAATCACCTTCCCGCCAGATCGAGGCAGGGCAAGGCTGCCTGGCAGAGGTTTGCCTGAAGCAGAAGGTTTCAGCGCAGGGCACAGAGATACACTGGGATATGCCAGCCACCTTGGATAGCCCCGGAGAGGGGAGTCTCTGAGGGACATCTCTTCTCCTGTGCAACCCTGGGCTGAGCTGAACTCTGCTGTGATGGGGTTGGTCTTCCATGGAAGCCCTCAATGCCAGCCAGGCTGTGCTGAAGTTACCACCATTCCCATCCTGCTGGCGAACCCTTCCCACAAGGACTGGCATTATCACCTCTGCATCAGAGCCCGACAAATGCCAGTGTGCCACAATGGGAACTGATGACACCCCCAGAGTACCATCTGTTATCCTCAGAAATAATTTAATCCCTTTTCTGCCCCCTTCCACACTACCAGGGATGGCTTTTAGCAGCTTTGCCCTTTCACATGGACAGAGCTGATCCTGATGTTTTGCCTGTCCTGCCTATTTGCTCTCGGCTCTGCCTCATACACCCAAGTCCTCCCCATCAGCGTGTGTGGACATGGCTAATAATTTCTAGCACATTTCCTTGCTCTCTTGCCACAGCTGGCCTGGAAGTGGCATCCACACTCCCCCAAGGTGGGCTTGCAGAGGGGGAGATAGGGTTTTCCCGACTTTTGCAGTCTCTGCCTGCGTTGCAAGCCTGGCA
Organism: Vireo altiloquus; assembly: GCA_013396875.1. NCBI lineage: Eukaryota > Metazoa > Chordata > Aves > Passeriformes > Vireonidae > Vireo > Vireo altiloquus. The sequence goes on along the minus strand of VZRF01011301.1, from coordinate 972,893 downwards.
CTGCAGCTCCAGGGAGAGCTTTGGAAGACCAAAAGAGGGAGCCCGTTTTTCTGCCACTCATGGCGGGTCGTTCACAGTCCGTTAATGCTGTTAAACAGCACTTATTAAAAAAACAATAACCAGTCCCAAAAATAAAACCCAGAGACAAATGGGCCATTCAGCACGTTTTTTTATTTTATCTCCCACTTGTCGGCCTGGCTTGCTCAAACCCTATCCCAACAGGGCTCAATCTCTGCTCCAGTTCTGGGTGATCAAACCTTTCCTCCTCAACAGCCTGCAGCACATTTTGACCTTATCTCCCCAACGTAGAGGCTTTTTGATCTCATGAATGGTGGAGATTATGGGCAACTGGAGAGTGCTATTCACAGCCTGCCTCCCCCACACTTCTGTAAACCTGGGGATCTTTGTCCCACCAGGAACTGTATCGACCTGCAGGTGAAACACATCAGCTGGGTCTTTCTGCTAACAAGCTCATCAGCGGAGCAATTAGCACTGCTTCAAGGGGGCCTGGAGTTATTGTTTCTGGCCTAGAGTTATTTACGGCCACTGCATCTCAAAGCTTGCACAGAGCAAAGGGACAAGGCTGGAACCCTGAGTCATGTACCTTGTCTGTCACTGAGAGTCCTGCACTGGGACTGTGCCCAGATCTGACCACAAGGGTCCTGCCTCGCTAGGGCACAGGGAGAATCCAGGGAATGCAGGGAGTCAGGGAAAGCCAGCAATGACGAGGAGCCCAGTGCTTCTGTGCTCTGGAACTTTGGCATCACTGTCCTGTCACTGCAACACCCACCTCCAGCTGTCCTGGATACCGGGGATATCCAGGGTACCAAGCCTGGGCGATCTGCCACCAAGCAGCTGGGGGAGAGATGTCCCCCCAGATTTAGCCCTGGCAGGAAGGCTCCCTCCAGGCCAGCTCCTCACCCACCTTGGGATGCTGGGGAAGGATGCACCTCATGCCCTTTACCCATACCCTGGCTGCCAAGCGGGACCAAAGGTAGCCCCAGGCCAGAGGTGTGCGTGCCTCCGGACCAGGGCTCAGGGCGTGTGTGTCTCCCAGCCTGGCACCAGCGGAGGAGGACAAGTGCAAACACTGTGGCCACTGGGGTGGAAGAAGGTTATCTGGGGCCCGGCAGTGGAAAAACTCTCAGTGTGTGACTAAGGCACGACAGCGTCAGGTGTGGGTCCAGGCAGGGCAAGTGAGCCGGGAGTTATCGCTTCCCCGTGGGTTCAGGTGCCTGAAGCCAAATGTTTCCTAAGGGTGCGGTGACAGCCACAGCCCCGTTATCGTGGCGCCTGGCCCACCCCAAGTGGCATGGGCATGAGGGCTGGCTGCTGGACATTCCCCCCATGGCAGGGATGGGGCACTTCCCGCTGCTCCTCCAGTGGGAGACTCAAGTCCTGGGAGCATACTTCAGCATGGACACCTCGATCCTGGGGACCCAAGCTCCCACCTTGTGGTGAGGAATGGTCTGTATCAGCCCCTCTAAGCACCCCCAAACTATCCTGCCACCCTGGAGCACCCAGGCTGCATTCTACAATAGCACTCTTGTCCCCTCCCCAGCTCTCCATGCTGTCCCCATGGACTGCAGCATCCCCAAGGTCAAGCCCTGGGTAAAGAACCCTCAGATCTGCAACAGTCGTTTTCCCTATGGATCAACAATCCCAGACCAGCTGTGGGACCTGTTGGCTGTAGCATGGGCAATCCACATGAGCTGGGTCCTTCCAAGACAACAGAAACCCCCTTAAGTTTCTCTTTCACCCCTGTCCAGCTTAGAAGACCCCAGGGCCGTGCTCTGGCTGGCAGGTGACCGCATGGTGCCCGGCCATGCTGCGGCCATGACTCACCCTTCTGCTGGGAGGTGTTTCTCCATACCTTGCTCCTTCCTTTCCCCACTTGCTTCCTCATTGGACCAGATCAGTTGTACCCAAAAACTATGGGGTTTCAGAGTTACAGAGGGTCCAGGGACCTCTGCACAGTTCCCAGGGTCCTTTTTGACAGGAAGTGACCAAGCTGGAAAAGGAAGGGAGGGAGACATGGCCTAGCACAGGGTTCTCCAGCTGACAGCAGGTGCACGTACCACAGGGATTGCACCCAGCCGTGCCTCCCTCAGTGCTGCCAAAGGTGTTTTCTTGCTGCCCCTCATCACTTTGCAGGGCAGGTTTTGCTGGGGACTGGACTGGGCTCCCTCCTCCAATGGAGTGTGTCTTGGCCCAGGCAATTGAAAGAGGGTGTTTTTTATTAACAACAAATTAACCATAATTGTCTTTTCCACTACAGCCACTCCTCCGCAGCCATGCTGGTCCATTTGACTGCCATGCCCCACTGTGTGCCTGAAGGAGTGTCTTGCCCCAGGCACAGGGGAGCAAACCCGGAGCAGCTCTGTTTGGAGGAGCCAAAGCACCTTCCCCTGCTCTTGCCTCCATGTAAGGTAGCGGCAGCAGAGCCGGACCTCACTCCTGCCCTGGCACAGCAATGATGAAAAGCAAGGAAGAACTGGTTTGTGCTCTGATCTCAGAGCTGAACCTCAAAACAGCCGTGAACCGTCACTACGGCTCCCAGGATGCTTAGGGAGGACAGGACAGCAGAGCCAGCCTTTCCAGTGGGACAGGATGGTTGGAGAAATTCATCGTTCCCCTGGAAATAAAAATAATAATCATAATAAAAACACAAAGCCAGAGATTACTTATACGCACACAAACACGCAGGCACGCACTCTCCCCATCTGGCTTTGCCAGCCTGACTCATCGCTAATTCAAACAGCCCACACCTTTCTCTCTCCCTGCATGTGACGTTTTGAACAAGTCTCTGGGGAAGAGGCAGAAGTTTTGCCCCAGCTATCCCCTGGCATTGTAGCCTTGTCCTTGGGTACTGGTAGTCCCAGGAACAAGATACCCCCAGCACCTTATCACAGGCCACATGTGTCCCAGCACAGCCACCCCTGCATAGACACCTCTCAGAAAGTGGGGCAAGCACAGGGTGGAGGCAGCAGTGGAAAGGACAAGTGATTGAGCCTGATGGATCTGTGACACCTGTAGATGCAGCCCCATGGTACTGATCTCAGGCCTGCAGGCAGAACATGATGTCCCAAGCCTCTGCCACCCTGCCTGGAATCACCCATGCTTTTGTACCTGCTGAAGAGGAGACCACAAGGCTGGGTGCTAGTCCCAGAACACAGAGCCCAAATCCAAAATATTAGCCATGCCTCAGGGGAACACCAGACCTGCTCTGCCATTCCCATTTGAGCAGGAAAGGGTGGGATCAGCCCAGCTACATCCCACTTCCACTTGCAGGGCAAGCATCCCCCAGCCCTGGCCAGCCATCGGGGGTTGCAGTGGTGAGCACAGGGGGAGGGAGCTGCTGCCACCACCACCCTGGGCCAGGGCATCATACAGCCTGTAAGTGTGCTCCCTGCACTGCCAGCATGGTGTCAGGTCTGGACAAGTTCCTGCCTTCAGAGGGATTCGTGCATCACAGGTAATCAGCTGTGGGAGGGAGGGAGGGATGGAGCCAGACCTGCTTGCTGAGCTCGGGACCTGCCAGCATGCTTGTGCTGAGTCACCACCTATTAATGCAGGGAAACCTCAGCACCTGAACCCCGCCAAGCTGCCAGGCCATCCCCGGGAGGACAGCAGAGACAGCATCCAGGACCAGGCCAGCAGACACCAACCTCCCTCCTGGTTGTGACCACAAGGCCAGTACTGCAGAGCTCCCACTGCGAGGGACAGCGGGACAGGACTGCTCAGGAAGAATTCAGGACCAGCTCTCAGTAGAGTTTCGGCTGCCATTCCCCTTGGAGATGACTCACCGCAGGACCAGTCACACCATCCCAGGGCCGCAATTGCCCCATCTGCAGATTAGGGAAACTGAGGCACAGGGAAGTGGGGTGACTCAAGAGCTGTTGCACAGGAGATGCTACTCAGATGCCGAGGCTTGGGCGTTCCCCATCGATCCTCCGCAGCTAACTTAAGCAGAAATGAACATCGATGTAAATATTTACTGACAAACAAGCTCAGCCTCACCCTCTCCTCTTAGAAGAAACCTTTTAAGTAAACTCTCCTGGCTCTTTCATGTTTACATCTTGTTTATTTATTATACAGCAGATCACAATATTTCAACAGTTTGCATATAAAGAAAAGTAACATTTCAGAGTGCAAGAGACCTAACGTGCCCAAGCAGAGAAATGTTAATTAACAATATACACAGACGGGAACAGTGCACTTCCCAAAGCTGAGACTCATCTGTGTTCCCAGCTGGAAGAAAAAAATATATTAAAAAACAGAAACATTATATATTACTGCTTTGTTTAATTTACAACTTGCTTTGCAGAAGCTGCACATAAAAAGACTCTTTTTCTTTTGAGCTTTCTTTTTTGTCCCCTCCCTCTACAAAAGTTTCAAGTATAGCAGAGACCTGGGCTTTCATAGCTGGACTCACTGTCCTTTACATACTAAATTTAAAAAAGCAGCATGGGGAAGGCAGCTGCAGCAGTACCTGGTGTCATCCTGAGGGGAAGAACAAGACAAAATAAAGGAGACAAGAGCCAGAAGAGACATTTTAGGCTCTTGAATGGAAAACTGTGGGAATGGCCAGGGCTGGACAGCCCAGTGGAGTCCCAAGCTGGTGACAGGAGCATCCCTGCTCTCAATGCAAGGTGACTCTGTGCTGCCAACACCTGCAAACCTTTATGGCCACAAACCAGTCAAATCCCACCCTTGCCCCATATCCACTCTAGGTTTTGGGTCAGGAGGTTTGTTCTGATGGCCACAACCGAGCTGACTGGCAACCCATTCCCAGCACCACAACCAACATGCCCAACTAGCATGGGGCTCCAGCCAAAATGCAGCCAGAGTCAGCCACCGCAGTCACTAGAGCCAGGGGGGTGCCAAAATCTGGGCGAAGAAGGTTAAGCTGATGCCAAATACAAGCCAGGAGTTCTGGGGACAGATCCCTTATGCACCAGCCCCCCCACTAACCAGGTTATCCGGCTGGGGAAGAACCCTCCAAGCATGGGGAGCTGAGTGGTGATGCCTGGGCAGGTGTTTCTTGCAGCTTTCCTCCCCATATACATCCCAAAACAGCCCTTCCCCACCCACCACTTGGCTGGGCTAGCTCTCACAGCAGGGGCAAGAGGAGAAAATTAGTTATCAACTACAAGCGGAGAGGGCTGGGTGGCCAGGCTGCTCCCCAGTGCCATCCCTGGCCCGACGCTATTTACACCGTGAGCTGGCTCCGGGGACATCGAGTCCGGCCGCAGCCACTGCTCACATGTGCCGCTTCATGTGGAGAGCGAGGTGGTCTGAGCGGGAGAAAGCCCGCTCGCAGAGGTGGCACTGGAACGGCCGGTGCCCTGTGTGCTTGCGGTAGTGGCGGGTCAGCTCATCGGAGCGGGCAAATTTCCAGCCACATCCTTCCCAGGTGCAGTGGTAGGGCTTCTCGCCTGCAGAGGAGAGGGGGGGTTCAGTGGGCTTGGAGGTTCCCACCCTCCCTATGCCTTCAGCTCTGTGCTACCCTACTCAACATCCCCTTTTCAAGAGGGATCCCTGATCCCCACCCTTAGAAGATGGGAGCCCCACTGCACCCATCTGCCTGCCCAACTTTCCTTCTACCCTTCCCTATGTGCAAATGTCTGTCCTTTGGGCATCCCTGCCCCATTACAGCACCCCTCCATGTACCCCTGCCTCACTTCAAACTGTGGGTGGTCCCCTGTATCATCCCTGCTGTGGGGTGGCACCATGTGCCCTGTCCCAGCTCGGTCAGAGGGTCTCACCATACACCCTCCCAGTCTATCTCCTTACTCTATTTGCCCCTAGCCCAGGTGGAAGGCTTCTCCATCAAGGGTTTCTCTCTTCTCCAAGCCCTACCTCCTCAGCCACCCCCGGGCTCCAAAGCCAGCAATTGGAGGTGTCACAAGAGTGGATCTCGCTTCGTGCCTTGGTCCCTGTGTGTCCCTGCCCAGTCCCACCACAGGGGTCGTTCTGAGCACTTTGGGGGCCATCCCCATTGCTCCCTGCCCTACACGCAGAACCCCTTCACGCAACCCCGTCTGCGGGCTATCACTGGGTGCCTTCATACCCCCCCACCACGGGGACCCACCGTGCACTCCCTGACAGGCCGCAGAGGTCTCCTCCACGCGACCTCCCCCCCGGTGTCACCTCCTCCGACGCCCCTTCACACCCCCGGAACCAAGGTCGCGGATTTCACCACGTGCCGGGACACCTCCACCCGGGACCCTCTGTGCGCGTCCCCGCCCCGGCGCGCCCTTACCCGTGTGGGTCCGCATGTGCGCCTTGAGGTGGGAGCTCTTGGTGTAGGTCTTGCCGCAGCCCGGGTATTCACAGTTGTGCGTGGCCGTTCGCTTGCGCGCCCACGAGCGGCGGCCGCGCTTGGGCTTGCAGTCCTCGGGGGGGGCCCCGGCCGGGAAGTATTCCAGCACTGGCGAGTTGGGCGGCGTGACCAGCAGCCCGGGCAGCCCCGCCGGGCCCGGCCCTGGCCCCTTCAGGGGTTCCCTGAAAACACTGAAATGTCCATGAAACTGTGGCGGCGGCTGGGGGGCGAAGTGGGGCGCATAGCGGTGCGGGGCCACGGCGTAGTGGGGCGGCAGGTCGGCCAAGAGGTGGGGATCGGCGCCAGGCAGCGGCTCCTCAGAGGGCCCCAAGCGGCTGTGGGGGAAGCCCGAGTAGGGCAGCGGCGGCCCCGGCACCGATCCCGGCCCGGGACCCGGCGCCACGCGTGGCTTGTGCTCGCCGCCGCCCGATCCCAGGTACTCGGCGGCGGACATCCCCAGCATGCAGGCGCGCTCCTCCGACTGCTCCTTCTTGATGCGGGGCCCGAAGGACTGCGCGGCGTCCAGGGGCAGTGGGCGGGCTAGGGCCGGGTGGAGGGGCGGGTGGTGATGGGGGTGAGGGTGGTGGTGGGGGCCGCCGGACACTCTCAGCTCCGTATACTCCCTCCGCTGCAGGTCGTAGTGGCCGGGCAGGTCCGGGGTGAGCAGCTCAGCCACGTAGCTGTGGCCCTGGCCCTCGGGGTAAGGCGCCGGGAACTTGCCCGGCGTGGAGTACGAGCCGTCGCTGTCGTAGGTGGTGCCGCAGCTCTCGGGGGTCTCGGGCAGGGGGTAATTGGGGCCGGTCGGCCCCTGCGCGCCACTGCTGGTGTGCGCCAGGATGAAGTCCAAGTCCACGAACTTGCCCAGGTCGTCCTCCTCCCGCTTGACGGCAGCGGGGCCATCCTGCTGTAGCATCCTCTGCGGGAAAAAGGCGTCAGGACCGGCGGGGAGACGGTTGCGGCGGCACTCGCCGCCCCAACACCGCGGCCCGCGCCTCCCGCTCGGGGCGGCGGCTCCCCCCAACCCGTCCGACGGGTCGGCACCACTCCGGCTGCGCTGGGCCGCCCCCGGAGCGCCCTCCGACGGCGGGAAGGCGGCCCGCCCCCCACTCCACAGCCGGGCTGCGCCCCAGCCCGGTACTCTCTGCCCCATATCCCCCTTGCCACCCTCTCCCCGGTGCCAGGCGCTTACGTGGAGCATATCGGCGGGCCGCTCCTCTAGCGGCATCAAGTTGGCGAAAGTGGAGATAGAGGGCAGGGCGCTCTCGTCCACGGCCGCCGCCATGGCGGGCCGGGGCAGCGAGGGCGGGCTGGGGGAGCGCGGTGCGCGGAGCCCGGCACCGCTCCGCTCCCCGCGGCAGCAGCGCTGCTCTGCGCCGCCCCGCGCCCCTAAGCTGTTAACAGCATGGCTGCGCCCCGATTGGCCCGCCCGGCATTGATATTCATCGCCGCCGCCTGCCATTGGCTCTGTTGCAGCCTGGGCCACGCCCCCTTAGGCTGCCCCGGCGGGCGGGGGGTCGGCGGTTGCCGCTGTCCCGACGGCGCTCGAAGCCCGCGCGGGACGGGAGAGGACGGGACAGAGCCGTGGGGTCCCCACGCGCCCACTTTGACCTGCTCTGCGAGAGTGTCCTACGGGGGAGAAGAGACAGGGGTGCTGTTGTGGATCGCGGAGGCCAAAATCCTGTCCGCGACGTGAACGGGGCAGCGGCGCCCTTGAGCCTTGCCCACGCTATGAGCGGGGAGGGGGCTGTAGGTAGCTGTCCCGGGTGGCACAAGGGCAGTGGTTGTGTCACTTGCCCCCGTGTGTGAAGGTAGAGAGTGCCGGAGAGGTCCGGCGCTGGGGTTACAGGTGAGAGCATTCCAGCCGGGCACTACACTTTCACGGGGGCCACCGAACGCGTCAGCGAGCGAAGGTGCAGTCCCAAAAAGGGGTGCTTGTGCCACCGTAGGAGCTGAACGAGATAGCCGACTCCGGTGCCCCCACACCCCCGCGCCACTCGTTTCATGTAAGCGCACCCGTGAAGCCGCGTCCTCCCGCGCCGCTGCTGTCGGTGAGGCAATCAGCAGCACAGAGCGCACCAGCTCGCATCTGGCTGCGTGCAGGGTGCGTGTGCGAGCCGAGATAACTGCTCGTCGACCCTGTCGGGGGCTGGCACCCTGCCGGCATCGCCTCATCTCGCCCCACAGCCCCCACGACACGTTTGTCTGCCTTCCCTGGGGGCCAGTGCTGTGGCTGAGTCTCCGACTGACCTGGCACTGGAGGACATGGGCCGACTGTCCCACCCTGCCCACCCTGAGCAGCCCCTGGGACACTGCTGTCCTCCCGAGGGCTTCCCATGGCAGGGAATGCAAGGACAGCAGCTTGTCCCACCTTGCAGGAGACACTCAGGTCACTCACCCTGTTCTGGCTAGTTGGATCACGGCACAGAGACCCAGGGCACTGGGCAGGCCTCCCCCAAGGGCTCTCTGCCTCCCTGTCCAGCTCACAGCAAGATCTTCTCTGTTTGGCCCCCATCCAACCAATACCAGGAATGGCCCTGTTACTGTTGCGCTTGTCAAGAAGCAATGGTCCTTATCTCTTGGAGCCCGTCTCCCTGCTTTCTGGGGCTGTCCATCTCCAGATACCTTTCTAAGAACTGAGGCTGCTGCCTGCTCTATTCAGAAGCTAGGAGTCAATTTAAAAAAAGACAAATATAAACACCAAAGGTGAGGTGTGCACACACACCACACGCACATGCCGCTTCTGAATCCAAAGCTACTCTACCAGTTGCTTTCATCACCGCGCTTTAATTATAAGGGTGGAGCATTGCAATAAATTATTTCAGTAATCCAGTGGAACAACAACAATTCAGATCTTCCCCCTTTTACCAAGAATCCCTGCCCTGATTTCCAGAGTACATGTTGGGCTGCTGCCTGGGCCCCATCTGCCTGTCTGCCAGTACAGCAACAGGTTTATTAATGGCACCAATTGGGTCAAAACTCATGGGCTCCAAAGTCCTTCCTTGGAAAAAATCACCTCCAAAGTGGCAAAGAAGCATGTGGGCATTATTTGAAATTACTTTTAGCTTTCCTCCCAGAGTAGCTTATTCAAGTCACCAGTTAATCCCATTATTTGTTTCTTAGCCAAATAATAATTAAGAGCAAGGCAGTTCCTGCCCCAAACTTATACAGATAAATGAGAGAAGATGCCATAGGAGACAAATACTAATTCCACTTGGTTTTCCCCTTTCCAAGGCAGTTTTGGCATCTGCACCTGTGTGGTGCTGGCTTATTATGAGAGGCGTCGCCAACAGATCAGCTTAATTTTTAAAGCCAATATTTCTTGCAAATGTGGGATATTCCCCAGGAAACTTTTTTTACTGATGCTCTGGTGGGAGGGCCGGCGCGGCGGGGAGCGGCAGCACGCCAGGCACCGCAGCAACACAAGCACTGCCAGCGCTGACTGTGCAGGGAGCCAGGAGTGCGTCACAGGCAGGGTTTTCCTGCCGTGAGCAATGGGGTGGGCACGGAGGGGTCCCCGCCACAGCCTTGTCAGCCCCTCAGCCACAGAAGGCTCCTCTTAGGCGGGAGGGAGGCCAGCAGGAGCAGTCAGTGTGTGCACAGCCCACTGTTCACAGAAGCCCATTTAGGAAAGGTGGATTATCTCCCGCTCCACTACAGCAGGCTGTAAATTCACTGGCAACCCAAGAGATCAAACAGCAGCTAGGCGAGAGAACAAACAGAAGGTGGGAAGGGCCACCCGCCCAGGCGATGGCCAAAGAGGAAAGGGTTAATGGTTATCCTTGCTTTTGGCACATCTGGCAGCAGAGGAGCATGGCATGCCCAGCATGGTGTGCCAGAGGTGCCTCCATCAAACCAAGAACACCATCAGCCCTGCCAATGCCGCCACAGTGCCATGGCACCCTTCCAATGGCACACAGCACCAGTGGGACTGGCAGGGGGACAATGCCCTGTGGCACTGCCAGATGTGGAACGGGTGCCCAGGTTGCCTACCAGGGCTCCCAGGAGACCCAGAGGAGTCCCCTACCCCACAAAAGATTGGAGACTGAAAAACACCTGCACTGCATCCCTTTCTGTGCTGTCACCTGGAGTTGGGGCACTGGAGTGAACCCACGGAGTCTCCTTCAGAGCATCTCCAGTGCCCCCTCTCCAATACCACCTACAGCATCACAGCCCGGAGAGCTTCTGCTCCATTGGGAGGCAAAACCCAAGTCTGAAAAGCTCTGCAGGGGACCCCAAGAGAAGTGCCAGGGGGATCCACAGCGCAGGACAGCCCAGACAGCTGTCACACTCCAGGGTTATATCCCTGAGAGCAGAAAATTAATCTGGCTGGGTTTTACTCTCTGTCTTCCCCTCTGCATGGGACTGGCCTGCCTAGAGAAGGGTCCAGGAGCCCCCAGACCTGCCTGCACCCCCAAAGCCCCCTTCCCCTCCTGAAAAGAAAAGAGGAACTGAAAATGAAATTAAAGCATAATTCAATCCGGAGCTGGTCCAGAGTAAAGTCATCTGCTCTTATCGTGTGCTGGCAGGCTCTTCCCGCTCCGCAACAAACACAATGTTATCAGGGCACAGAGGGCAGATTCGTTTGCACCGGCCGAGCAAGCTGCTGTGTCCGCCCTGCCTGCCCTGGGGTCTGGGGTGCACCGGGATTCTCGGCCAAGGACCAGGGCTGCCGGGACTTGGAGAGGCAGGCACCACCTCGGCATCACTGAGAGGGAGCTCAGTCCCAGGATGGGGTGCTTTGGCTGGGGGCCATATCCAGAGTCCATGTGCAGCTCTCTGGCCAGAGGAGATGGGTCAGGTTGCTCCCAGTGAATGTCAGTAAAAGCTGCAGAGGGACAGGGTCCATGAATGATGGTTTTGCCTACAGAAATATATATGGCCTCATCTTCCATGGGTGCTGCCCAGCTGCTTGGCTAGGAGGCTGCCAAGCTGGCAGATCTTGGCATCCCATCCCCTGGCAAAGCAGCGCAGCGGCACCCCCAGACCCCGCACACACTCCCAGCCCCACTGCATCGCTTGGACTGCATCCTGCTTTGATCTCTGCCTGCTGCCTGGCTGTGCCCTGGTGGCTGCAGGGCCAGCGCAGCCCTCTCCGTCCTTCTTTATATACCCCTGTTATTTTTAACTCTGCCTACGCAAATCCCGAATCCGGAATGAGCAGCGGCCGGGGGCCAAGGGGAAATGGACATGGTGCAAATTTCCTGCCCTTTTTACCTCTCTTCCTCTATAACATACAGCAACGTTTTTCCTCCACTTCTTAACTTTCACTGGTACAGGAAAGCTGAAAGCTCCGGGCTCTGCACAGAGCCACAATGCCCAGCACAGGGCATCCCACTCAGAAGGGACATTGCACTCAGCAGGTTGCCAAGAGGTGTCCCTACCCGTAGCACACACCACAGGCCCCATCAGCAGTGCGATGCGCTGGAGGCATCCAGACAGCCCTCGCAGCAGCAGCCTCACGTGCAAACACGTGTGCTCACGTGCGCTCACGTGCCAGCCCAGGGGTGCATCCTTCCCCCTGGCCTGACAAGAGCTCTGGTCCCGGCCACAGCAGCTGGGACTAGACCACAGCCATGGGAGCCTTACCACTCACAAAAGTGATGGACAAGACCTGTGACACCCCAGCAGCTCCAGGAATAACAGGAGGAATTGCTGTTTTCTGGTTCCTTGTGAGCAACGAGCAGGAGGAACACAGGATATTCTTCTCAACATATCTGGTTTAATCTTTAAAAAAAAGCTGCAATGCAGAGTGCCACAGTGAGTTGCACAGGGAGTTTTACAGAGGATATCAGGATATGGCTTCAATGCTCAGGGGATGTGCATGTTAGAACCCTTCTCTCATGTGCTGGGGATTAGTAGCTGCTCATCATGTAAAAGCAATTTGTCTTCAAAAGTTCCGAATGACCCAGGTAAACATCTCTGCCACTTTTTTCCAAGCAGTCTCCATCCCCTCTCCCAGCTATACTCTAAGGTGTTCAGTCTCCAATGAACCTGGATTCTCAGGGAGTGGGGAAAACCTTCCTTGCCATGCACAGAGGCACAAAAAATGTGGGTGTCGAGGCCAGTGCTGGTCAGACCTGATCCACTCAGATATACACCATTTCCCAGCCTGGAGAAAGCCTGGCTAGCCCTGGAATCTGGGCACTGGTGTGGCTGGATTATCCAGGCACTGCTGTCTCAGTGGGGGAGCAATTTTCCAATGGGAGTTGTGAGATGAGGCTGAGTGAACGGTCTGCACTGTGAATCACTGGCACCCATGGGGACACAGCTTGGTGTGAGGCAGCGGGGGACAGACCAGGGGACAGCAGGACAAGCAAAGAGCTAGAGAACTCTATGTGGAAACTTTTCCAGGTCATTTGATTTTGTTATTCCTCCCGTGCAGCTGTCTGCCCAGAGCCACCCCACCAGTGTAAATCACACACCACAGCTCATTGCATGGAAAACTCATCCTGCCACCATCCCATGCTGCTGGGACACTGCACCGAGGCCACCACTATGGCACAGGATGCCGGCATCAATCACAGTCAGCCCCATGTGGACGCTGCAGTGGTTTCACACAAACAGCCCACAAAAGTGCATCCTCCCACCCGCACGCTTCTGGGGTGTCTGGCAAGATCAGTGGCCACCCTGTGTCAAGAGCAAACCCCTCTGCACTGGCATTACATAGGGCTGCTTCATTCTGCTCCAGGAAGTGGCATTTAATTACCCAGCCTCCTGGTAGTAAATAGGTTTCCAACACATCACAAAAGGCTGTATTACATTTTTTTTATCCCCAACCTTGCTCATGCTCTGCACCAGTGAGCTCATCCCCTGGGAATACCGTCTCCAAAATAGATTCACTCCCTTGTTGGAAATAATCAAATGGGAATCCAAGCTGCTGAGCCCAAGCCCAATTCCTCCCTTTGTTCTGGGGCTCTGGCAGCGAAGGGGTTCGGAGCAGGGTGACAGGAACTCGCCTTCTTTTAATTGACCTCCGATGATGAAACAATCAACCAAACGATTTAGAAATGTGCATCCAGTGAGATCATCAGGAAAACTTCTCCGAGAAGGAGCCTGGGGAAAGGAAGGTGCGGTAATCCACCTGCCCCAGCTGCCTCGGCAGGCCTCACTGCGTGGCACAACGTGGCACAGCATGGCACAGTGTGTCACAGCCACCCAGCGCCTCTTGGGCTACCTTGCTGTGGCTTCAAGCCAGCAGCTACCTCACTAGGTCCAACATGGGGAAAGGGTACAGCTAGACCTGTCCCAGTGGCGACACCTGCTCCCATGGGACAGCTATCTTCCTTGTTTCCAGCCCCAGCCCATCCTTAGCTGCTGGACACCCATTTATCCCAAGCCAACACCAAGCGGCAGTGCTGCCTGTCTCCATTCCCAGACTCACTGCAAGTGCTGCCACCCCAATGGGCATTTCTAGGACAAGATTCCATGATGTTGTGAGGGAAAAAACCTCCCATCCCCACAAGCACTGCCTCCCTGGGGATTTCCATCTCTTGCACCCTTTCCCCAGTTTTTTGTAGCCTGGCGGGAGGGCAACCACCCGGGAAGGGCTGGCATGGCTCCCCGGCCCCAGCTGTGCCGCTGGGGCTGCCCCGGCTTCCCCAGCCCAGGTCAGTGCACGCTCCAGCTTGGCATGTGGCAGGCACTAATTTTGGCCCAAAGGGTTTCCCTTCAGCAGACTCTGCTGCCAGGGTGGTTTTGAAGACAATCTTAGCCAGAGTCTTCCTTCCTCGACTGCCAGTGATCTGGAGCCAGGCTGGTGTGTTTGTGTTGTGTGTTCGTGTGTGTGTATCTCCAAACCGCAACAAATATTTCATATTCGTTTTCTTTCTTTCTCTTTTTTTTTTCCCCCTCCAAGCCCTTGGCTGTGGTATTTAAATAGTAGGTGTGGTCCCGGTGCTGCGTGCCAAAACCAACACCAGTTCCAGAGCAGATAACCCTGCGAGCAAATGCAGCAGCGAAACCACAGTGAACTGCTGGGAGAGCCGTGCCGGGATGGGCAGTGCTGCTGGGTATGGCCACGGCATGGCCCTGTGGGCAGGCAGGCAGCAAGCGGGCACAGTGGCCACACGGCTCCCTGGCCTGACACGAAAGCCCAGCCAAAGGGGCTGGGTGAAGGGAGGAGGTGGTGGAGTCAGCATGTCCAGCTGAAGGGCCACGCACTAGCTGCTTGCTGTATGCAGCCAGGAGCTGTTTGGGATGAATGCAGACAGTCTTTTGGGATTTGTTTTTTTTTTTAATAAATCAAGTCAAAACATGTTACTTAATCGTCTATTTTCCTTGTTATAAACAATCAAAAAAATTTGTTTGTTAAAAAGGCTACTTTTCTCCCCCAAAATGTAGAGCGTGAGCAAGTGGGAGGAGAAGTCCCTCCAGTGTTTTAAAAGCAGTTCGCAAAGAAACTTTCTTACGCCCTGATGTTTTTCTCATCCAAGCTGAAAGCCCTGAAATATGGGGAACGTCATGTATTTCAGCATGAGTCACTCGGAGAGAACCAGCTGTGTCACCTTCCCTGGCAGTGCTGGCTGTGCTGGTGTGTACTGGGAACAGTGGGGATGGAGGGGACCTCTGGGTGCTTGTCATCCAAGGATGGATAGAGATAAGTCCATTCAGGCAGGAGAGGAATGAAGAAGGATTGCTGCAGACCCAGAGCTGGAATGCCACCCTCTCCTTCCCAGGGGCAACTGCCATTTCTGGGGATGGAGAGGAGTTGCCTTGGAGTAGCCATGAAGCTCTGAAGTTTCACGGTGTGAGCATAATCCCCAGCAGAGCTCCAGCAGAGCCTGTGCCTGGCTGCTGGTGTCCCCCCAGAGCAGCATCCACAGCCAAAAAGACAAAGGAAGATCCTTATTACATCCTTCAATCCCCCAGCTTTCCACGGGGCTGGCAGGGTACCAGGTCTCATGGAGGGTTGGTTCTTATAAGATTTGGCTCCAGAGGGGACCTGTTTATCTTTTGCAACTTCTGAGATAGTGGGCCAGTGTCCTGGGCCAGAGACTGGGGGAAAGGCTGAGCTTTCCTAGACCTGGCACTCACACCCCACTCTCCTCCTCACTCCCTGGGTGGCTCTGGTATGGCATACTCTGTTTGCTCCTGCCCTAAGTCTGTGCCTTGTGGGAAGTAGGCAGAAGGGGAAGTGCCATCCCACAAATGTGGTCCCAAGCAGAGACCACTTGGCTGAACGGTCCCTGGAACACTCATCTGCTGGGGACAATGCTAGGAGACAGGGATGCTCCTCTCCATCTGAAGCCCAGCACCCTGCCCAGAGGATGACTGGGGATAAGTGTCCCCTGGCTGGACAGTGCCTGGGGGTGGCCACAGGCTGCTTGTCCGTGAGCTGAGCTGGTGCACGGCCACGGCCAGGCGTGTGGCAGGCGCAGCCAGCACACTGCTCCCTGCCTCCTGGCCCTGCAGCAGCTGCAGCACTGGAGCGGAGCCGGCCAGGCGCGCAGCACTTTGCCAGCAGCACAAGGTGCACAGCGGGGCCAGGATCCACCCAGCCCGTGGCAGAGTAGGAGGGTCCTTGGCAGACAAGGTGTTATTTTAAAATCCACAGCCGAGCCGGCTCCCTGCCCGACCTCAGCGCGTGTTCTGGCTACCGGCAAACAGCCTCGAGCCCAAACCCAACCTCTAGTAGCCTCCATTTTCCCTGGCTCCATCTACCCTGTTGCGCCTCCGTCCCACTCTGCCACTGCCTCACGCATGTCAGCTCAGTGTGGTGTCCCGTGGCTCCCCAGGGAACATTTGTCCCCACTGGCACGTGTCCCAGCGTGGAAAGGAAAATAAAGTTCGGATGTCACCTCCCCAGTCAAGAGTGGAAAAATCTTTCCCAGAAAACACACTTTTAATTCCTCACTAAGTGTAGCCAATGTTGGAGTCCCCAGCCCCACAGATTCACAGCCAAACAGGGAATTTTCCACCTACATCAAAGCAGAGCCATATGGTTTTGCAGGAACAGACACAGAGGTTGTGTCCTGTGCACCTGCTCTCCTGTGTTCTTGTTTTGGAAAATTGCAGTGACCACGAGGCACTGTGCAGGATATCGAGGTACCCTGCTCCACACCATGTTGATTTTCAGTCTATCCCACCTCCCCCAGCACCCTGGATCCTGTAGGGTGTGAGGTGTAAGGAGCCTGGGGGCTTTCCCAGGAATGATGACCCTAAATCCATCTCACCTCCCAGACACAAATGAATGAGGCCTGACTGAACTGGCGCATGTGATCGTGAGGAGGCTACTCTGCCCACAGCATGGGATAGGAAGAATTGAAGGGGGTGGAGAGGGGATCTCAGGGGGTTAGAGCTGTAAGTCTACCTTGGCCCCACTGCTGCCCCCATGCCTGACCCTGCATCCCTCCTTCTGCTCTGGAGGGGAGGATGCTGGGGGGCAGGGGGAGTTTCTAAGGGGCTGAAGTGAGGTTCTGTGGCACTGCAGAGCTCTCTCCATGGAGCTGGGGGACTCCACAGGACTGTTTGTTGGGCTGTTCCTGGGTCAGTGGGCAAGGGATCACACAGGGAAAACCCAGCCCTGTATTCCAGGCTTTCCCCAACATCAAGCCCTTTGCGGAGCCTGCCTTCACAAACTTATAGCCCAGGGGTGGGGGATAGGATCCATGGGTTGGTGGGCAGCTCGCCCCCCACTCAAAGCTGCCACATCCAAGTGGCCCAACCTCGCTCTTAGTCCTTGGGTGGGTTTAGGGAGCCAGGATGCCCCTAAAATGACTTGAACCCGGCTTTGCTGCAGTAAGCTTGTTCCAAATTACTTGGTGCAAACGGGGCCACAGCGGGCACAGGAACTTGGGCGCATATGGCCATGCCTGGTTACCTCCCCCACACCATCTCTGCCCTGGAAAGGGCTATCGGCTCCTCCAGCCCTCCGGTGTGGGTCAGGTGGCTGTACCTTCCCACTAGCTCAATCTGATGCACTTCAAAGCTGGGGCAGGAGCACGGGCCGCCTGCCCCGGGGACATTAGTGTCAGGCAGGGGGACATGCAGGCAGCCCCGGCTGGCGTTGGGGATGGTAGGAAATTGCTTCGGGAATCTGCACTTCCCGTAAAGAGGCTGATTCCGGGAAAGAACCCCGGACCGGAGCCATCAGTGGGACCATTACGGGCCACTCCAGCCATCTGGAACTTTTAGTCTCCAGCCAGGTCTGCTTCCACCGACGGTGATGTGTGGGGATTCTTCTGCCCTCCGAGTACACAATTGCAGGGTTATTTGCATCTTAAATGGGAGCTAGGCCCTTTAGCGGCTCATCTGCTCCTGATAGTGGGGCTGGGAGCCTGCTCGGGCACTAAACCCGCTAATGCAATCAGCGGTGCCGGGTCTCTGCACATCAAAGATCCCCCATTCCCTTAGAGCAGCCTCCCGGCCACAAACCTCCTCTCGGCCACCTTTCATCACTGCCAGAGTGGCTGTCACCCCTCTCCTGGGGAGTCCTGGCTGGGGGAAGTACAAGGAACAGGGATGATGAAGGGCCACCAGCCCTCCTTGAGTGCAGGATGGGGCCACTGCTGCGTCCTTGCCTGCACCCCTCTCATAGAATCGTAGAATGATTTGGGTTGAAAAGAATCTTAAAAAACCATCTAGTTCCAACCCACTTGCCATGGGCACCTTGCACTAGACCAGGCTGCTCAAAGCCCCATCCAGTCTGGTCACTTCAGCACCCCACTGCTGTAGTTTCCTTCCCTATAGGACTTCTTTTGTCCCCATGCAGGTTGTGGAGGAACAAGGCCATGGATAGACTGTGGAGGGGGCCACAGCCCCCACTACTGACCTGAAGGAACCACGGGGCCAGCACAGGACAGGAGCACCCACGAACACTGTGACTCATTAATGTGGTTACTAATAACATCCGAAACGGAACTGGCTGAGGCAGCCCTGGCCCACATTCTCTCCATTGGGGAGTGGCACCCACTTTATCCTACTGCAAGGTGTCCCTAGAGAAAGGACTGGCAGCCCTGGTGCCACATACTGACAGGGAGAGTGCTGCATGGCATCCACGTAACAGGGCGCTGGATGCTGGAGGCTCAGCTGGGTGGTTCAGCCAGCACCTCAGGGTGTCCTGGCTATGGCTGCCACATCCCCCAAGGCATGCTTGCAGACCAACCAGCATCTCCTCCTCTTGGGAAAGTGCTTTCCTCCTTGCTCATCCTCTGCACCCTCTCCGGGTCACCACAGAGAACCTTCCCTGGGAGTGGAGAGGACACTGCCCAAGGTGGCATCACTCTGCACCTGCAGGCAGGACAGACTGGAGCCATCTCTGAATCTGGACGCATGCACTGGGTGCTCCCACACCATGGGCTGGTGGCTCTACTCCTCCTGCTCGGGTAGACCCTAGAGCCCCCTTGGGTCACTGCATAATCCTTGCCATAGGCAGGTACTGGAGACCATGGCCCGCCCGGATGGGCGCCTGGCTACAGCTCTCCTAGGGCCCATCTATGGAAGGGTCTAGGTCTGCTGAAGGGACAGCACAGCACTCCTGGAGGAACAGGAGGACACCTACTCGGAGGCACAGGCGTGCTGGCTGCGCTGGCTCGGTGCCCTCCAGGGCGCTGGCCCACGGCTTCTGGCCAGCAGTCACTGCTCATGGCAAACACAGCTGCTTCCCCATCCTTCTCCATACCTGGCTTGTGGCGCCAGCGACTGTTGCCATATGGTGCTGATGTGTACACAGCACCTGGGCACACACAGTGTGGCAGGAGCACTTGCTCTGGGGTCTGCCTGGCCTCAGGGGGATACAGCACCCTCCAAATGTCTGCACCCTTTGGCAAGGAGCAGGGTGGGAGCCCTCCAGTGCCTGTTGAAGGGATGGGACCTCACCACTGGCTGAGCCATGCCTGATCTGCCCTGCTGGAGATAGGGATAGGCTCCCAGCATGGTCAAGAGCCCCCTGTGCCACACGCTGGGGAGGAGCTCTTGGGGCAAGGTGGTGTTTTTTCAGGCCTGCTGGTGGCTTGGTACTCCCAGTACAACCAGCGGGATGCTGGGTGGCTGTGGCAGTCCCATCCTGGCAGGGAAAGCTGGCAGTGACTCACCACCCTCACCAGCCTTGCCTACTGGGTGACTCCTCCTGCAACCCATCCCACTGCTGTTGCCAGCCCCTGCTCCCTCCATGGGCCTATATCCTTTGGAGTCTTGGGAGGTTGCTTGCAGGGCTGGCTGCCACCCATGGGAGATATCCCCTGAGCCTGGGGGACCCCACGCCCCATGGCCGTGGCTGCACCATTGGCATCCTGTTCCTTTGCCCTGGCTTGGTGGTGCCAGATTCAGGACAGGAGAAAAAGAAAGTTATCCTGCATTCCTTTTTCCCTGCTTTTCCACCCTTTCAGGGGAATCCCCAATCCCTTCCACAGGATCTCTCCATCCTCCTGCCCTCAACCAGTACATGGGACAGGCAGAGGGGGAGTCCTGTTAGGACTGTTCCTGTTCCCAGAGCAGCACCTGGGGCTGAGCCAAGCCCTGCTCAGCCAACACCTCACCCAGCTGCCCCAGGGCTTGTAGGAATGTGCACATCCTGGGGGAAGGATGCAGGCAACGTTTACATGCATCCAGGGGGAAGGAAAGTCACACATGGATGTGTCCCAGTAGTAAATTGCCATTTTGGGAAAAGGGTTGTGGGTCTGGGAGGGGCAGATGGGCCAGGTAGGGGTGGGGCAGTAGGCAGGAGGTGGGGAGGGGACTGGCTTTGGAACCCTCCCCATATGTTCAGTGGAGTTTAGCTCCCCTGCATAGCTGCTGTAGCAGCAAGTGGGTCCCTGCCGAGCAACAGTCTCCTGCAGCTTGTGATGTGCTCTGGTCTTGCCACATCCAGAGTGGCAGCAAGAGTCCAAGAGCAGCCCCTGAGTGTGCATGAGGCTCGGTCCCCCACGCTGATTGCAGCAGGGAGGACGCGAGATGATGCCCAGGGTCTGGCAGGAGCAGGCTGGGCGCTGGGGCCAAGCCCTGCCTGACCCAACTGTCCTGCACAAGTCCTGCAGGCACCCAGCTCCTGGCCAGGACCCACAGGCTGCAGGAGCACTGACACAAAGACAAGGAATTGGAGACCCCGATGCTTTGCTTCTCCTGCACTCCCGTGGCTAAAGATGCATTGTGTGAACCAGTGCACGGAGACAAGGACCCCAAAACCAGTGCTCCATAGAAGCGTAGTTGGGAGCTGCAGGAGAAGTTGTGGTTGGTGGGAACTGGGTGAGCAGTGAGGGGTGGGAAGTTGGACCCCAGCACTGCTGGGTGGTGGTGATGGCAGGATTACAGGGTGGTTTGCATTTTTGGGGGTCTCCCCGCAGCTCTGCTGGGAGGCTGGGTACAGTGAAGGGAGGAGCAGAGGGATCAAAGAGGTGGGGGAGAAGAGAAGCTCATGAGTTGTGGGTCATTATCTGCTATTAACATCTGTAATCTCCCAAGAGCAAACTGAGATTTACAGCCTGTTATTAGGCTGTTACTCAACCTGTTGTGCAACAGCTCAATTTAAAAAAAAAAAAAAAAACCTGAATGTGATTAATAGCCTGCTAATAAGGGGGAAATCTCTCCTATTTAATTCAAACAGCCTCTGCCTGGGCACTCCAGGAAGGTATGGGCTCTCAGCCCAGGTTCCCAGGCTGGCTGCTGGGCTCCTGCTGGGATTCCCTCGGGAACGGACACTGGATAGAGGTCCTGGGGGGTTCGGTGGGTGCTGTTCCCCACCGCGGATCTGGACTTTGGGTTCCTGAAGATAATGGGGTGCAATCACCACCTCCTCCCAACATTGCCTCCATGCAAAGGGGGTACCGAATGGTCCCTGGCCATTCTCTGTGGCCACCCTCTGGAAGAGGTGGAAACTCTGAGTCAGCTGCAGTTCTTATCCAAGCATCTCACCTTTTCTTTGGCCGTGACTCGCACCTGAGTCACTTTAACCCCACAGCTTCCTGCCCTCCTGCCTTTCACTGCCTGTGGTCCAGAGGGTGCTCTCTGCCCTCAGATGTTCCTAGCCCAGCTACAGCTTCACCTCTTGACTCTCACCCCTTTCCCAGACATCCAAATCAGTCCTCACTGCAGACACCTCCACGGCCTTGAGATCACTTCACTGGGAGTGCTCCCTGGTTCCTGAACCCCTCTGCCCCTGGGTCGTTGTTCCTTCAAGTTGTCCCTTCTTAGGAGAGGACAAGCAGGCAAATGTCACATGGCTGTTCCCCTCAAATCCAATCTCTGGAC
This sequence comes from Vireo altiloquus, assembly GCA_013396875.1. Lineage (NCBI taxonomy): Eukaryota > Metazoa > Chordata > Aves > Passeriformes > Vireonidae > Vireo > Vireo altiloquus. Next base: position 951,385 of record VZRF01011301.1, on the reverse strand, counting down.
ACTATGTGCATCCCACCTGGACCCCAAGGACTTGTCCCTTGTCCAAGATAGGGTCATCAGCACAGCCTTAAGTAGAAGAGAAGATGCCAACAGACCCCCTTGGATTCAGCCCCTGCCACTAAGTCAATGGCCTCACTCAGCCGACATTTGACCCAGTGACTGAGCACCATGGCTAATTGGATTGCAGCCGGCCTCGTTCCTATTCCTGCTGCCAGCCCAAGTCCTGCCTGTGATCCTGGGATGCTTCAGGAAAGCCACCGTCTGGGATCCACCTCTCTGCGGCATTTTCCTCTCCCTGCAGCGTTAAATCCCTTGGCAACTTCTCTTTGGACACACACCGGCCCTGCCCAGAGGGACTTGCAAGCTCTACCCTAGGTGAAGAATTTGGCCACCCAGGAGCTGCTGCCATCTCCATCCCTGGCTGAAGGCAACATCACCTGCAAATGCTGGTGCTTCTGGTCTTACCAGTAATAGCTGGTCTCCAGGGCCATTCTTTGCCTGTCCTGGGGTGGTTGGATTCACCTGGGATCAGAGAACATATCATGCCACCTCCAAATGACACCCGGGGAGGACTGAAGGGTCTCTGGGCACCTTCTTCCAGCAGCTTGATGTCTGTTTGGGAGCAAATACACCTGAGGAGGGCTGAACTGGGGTACCACAGGGCAGTGTGGACACAGACAGCATCCACGGGCACCAGGGCAGTGGTACATTGCAGGAGGGGACAAAAACGTAGAGCTGGGGTCCCTATTCTCCACACTTGACCACCCTGCAAGGCCAGGAAGCATCAGTTCACCCAGCTGGTGATCACCATTGGAGCTGCCACCCACCACCATCTCCAGCACAGGGCTGCAGTGGGCCAGAGCTTTGTTGGTGGCCCCTGGGCTCCCAAAGCATCCCGGCCGGTTGTTGCTGTGGGATGTGTGGGCAGCCGCACCATGCCAGCTTCCCGCAGGCTTGCTCAACACTGCAGAGGAGGGGAGCTGAGCCTGTCCTCACGGCCCACGCAGGTAATGAGGGCCCTGGTGGTGCCTTGTCAGCAGGCGCCCTCGCTGCCCTGGCCGCTCATCCATCACCCGGCGCGGCGCACGCGGCGCTGGAGCCTGGCCGCTGGCAGGCCCAGCCCTGCCTGCATCTCACGTGGCATTGCGGCCAGGCTGCATTTTCCACATTCTGCCCCACTCTGAGTCATCAACACCTCTGCTGCCAAAACCTGTACCTGTGCCTGGCTGTGCCAGAAGTCTGTGCTGGCTTCAGTGGCTGTGCACAGCTCCATGCAAGGTGATGAGCACCTATCTGTGTGTGTTTGCTCCATGGCGCTCTCCCCTGCCTCAGGAATGAGTTTCCCACCCTTGACCCTAGGATTACTGCACAAATCCTCCTGCCTTGCCCTGGGGAAGCTTTGGTACTGGAGATCCTGCGCCCCATGGGAGCACCCACCTTTGTATTCTTTGCTCCAAGCATCCCAGGAAAAGCATTTGCATCCTCTGCCACCACTCCCGAGGTCCCCGGCCCCAGGCACTGCATCACTGACCTCCTGCTGCCTCCTGCCCCAGCTCACCAGGGTGCTTGACTCTTTCGAAGAGTGCAGCAGTGCTGCCAGCAGGCCAGCAACCTCACCCTGCCGACAGCCAGCCTGCCCCAGCCCCAGCCCCAGCCCCTGTTCAGCTCCAGGTGCACTGTCCCGTGCCCCATCCAGACATGCCAGCAGTGCCACCCCCCAGCCCTGGGCCTGGACTGGCATTTGCAAAAGTAGCCATGACCAAGGCTCAGGCACATGAGAAGCACTTGACTAGGGGCACTGGGTGCTGGCTGTGAGGATGGGGTGAAGAGGGGTGCTCCCAGACATCCACAACCTCCTGGCAGCACCTCGGGATGTCTCACTGTCAGCAAGGAGCACACATGCCTCTCCCATCACCTGTCTTCAATCCACTCTGGAGCCTGGCACAAGTATGCCAGGGATTGCCAAGATCCAGCACCATAGCGATGTGTGACCCCCAGCACGGACATGATTCCCACCCCACTGCGGGGCCCCTGGCTCACACCAGTGCCGATGTGTGCAGTGATATTGCCAAACCATGGCCAAGCCCAGGGCAGCTTGGCCACATGGGTGGAGGAGTCTGGGTGAGCAGCACACCATAGCACTCTACCAGCCTCACAGTGAGACAACTCCTGGGGGAGCAGCAAGGAGAGGAATCAGCGTGAGTGCAGGATGTACAGAAGCGTGGGGATGTGTGGCAAGAGTCTGTGTGGTCTGTGGGTGTCCATGGTAGTGGGCCATGTGTCCTTGTCCCCATGTGATGTGCAGGCACACATGTGCCCAAACTGAGCCCATGTGGCCAGGGAAGGAGTGAGGTGAAGGGGGGTGGTGAGTGGGTCCACAGGGGTTTGCATGTGTGAGGGGTGTGGGGAATGTGGAGGGATACATGGTGTGGGGTCTGGGCTTACCCAGGCACGCATGGATACGGGGGTTGTGTATGTGATGTATGCATGTGTAGGCATGTGTAGGCATGTACATGTGCAGGGTGTGCAGGCGTGTGAGGGGTGCACATGCATTCCTGGGGGGGCATTTATGTGGTGGAGATGTGTGTGTGGGATACTGACGTATGCACAGCAAGTCTGGAGGGGTGTGGGGAGGCCTGTACAGGCCTGTGGGATATATGTCCAGGCATGTGCCTCGCTCCTGGGGAGGACAGCGTAGAGGGGGGTGTAGGAGCTGTGCGTGTGGGTGGTGAGTGTGTATACGTGCGCCTGATGTCAGGTGTGTGTCTGCCCACCTGTGCCACACGCAAACACGTGCAAGTGTCCACGGCAGCAGCTCGCAGCACTGAGCAGTGTGCCGGGGAGCACCGCTGGCTCATTTGGTGCCAGCAGCCAGCAAGCTCTCGTGCAAGCAGGTGGCTGGGGAAAAGCCCTGAGCCCTTCCTGGTGCCTCTCCCCACAGCGGTGGCTCCAAGCCGTGACACAGGGGCCAGGCTGTCTCTTTCCGGCTGTTTCCCAGCCTGTCAGGCCAGTCATGTTGGGTCTTGCTGCGATTTCCCGGATGGTTGCTTGGCACCTTCCTCTTCCCCATCCAGATGGACAAGTTCCTGAAGCACCAGGCTGGGGCAACACATCTCCTTGGCTCCTGCCCTGCCTTTCCACCTCCGTGCCCGGGCTTCAGAATCCCTCCCCAGTGCCGGCCTGGGTGGTTTGAGAGGGGTGGTGAGGCAGTGGGGCTGCGAGTGCTGGCTGCAGGCGGGCACTGAGTCACGGCAGGGCGGGAGGCACGGGGACAAAGCTGCTGCCTCTGCCGGCTGGACTGGCTGGGCGAGTCAGGCCCGGACGGGCAGCGCGGGCGCCGCTTGTTCGCCGCTGTGGCTGTAGGACGTGCCGGGAGGAGCAGTGCTGGTGGCCATGGGCACCTCCGGTGCTGGAGCCTGGGGAGAGGTGCCCGGGGCTGGGCAGGAGGGCAGGGGCTGCCCGGAGCCGGGAGCTAGGTAGGCAGAGCTGGGCTGGGATGGCTCCAGTGAACTCAGCTCTCCCTCCCGCTGTGCTGGATGGTACCGGCCATATGGGGATGCTCAGCCTTGTGGAGAGGCCAGATCTCACACAGCCTATGGAAAATCCCTTCCTTGCCCAGAGCCATGCGCAGCTCTGTGCTGGGGGTAAGGATGCAGTTTGGAGCAGAGCGGGTAGCCATGGCCACAGGCAGGCTCGTGGAAGCCGCTTGCCATGCTGAGCCCTGCTGTGCCTTGCTGTCCCTGCAGCCTGCCCAGGGTAACTCTGGCCATGCCACCACTCCTACCCTGGCAGCAGGACAGCTCACGTGCCTGCTCACCCACCCCTCCTTCTGCACATGGGGAAACTGAAGCAAAGAGTGTGGCAGAAAAGACATGTTGGGTTAAGCCCCACAGAAGCTGTAGGAGCTGAGCCATCAGCCCTACCCAATACCACACACTGCAAGAGTATCCTTTGGGGAAAGCTGGAACGTGCAGCTCAGACACTGTGGTAATGCCAGACCCATTTCCGTGTCCCAAACAGCCAGGGGACAGCTCTGGGCACATGCCCCCCAAGCCATGCTAGGCTGCGGTTCTGCGCCCTCCTGGCCACACAGGCTCTTGGCTGGGGCAGGGGAAGTGCAGGCCCTCAGGCACTCGGACCTGTTCCATTTATTCCCACAACCTGTGATTAGCATTGCTGCCAGGGTCTGTAATTACCCACAGCTCTTCCTGGCAGGAGCATGGTCCTGGTGGGGAGATCCCCCTGCAGAGAGCCAGAGGGACCCCCAGGCTAGGAGTCCCCTCTGGTACTCTGCCAGACCCAGGGACTGCATCCCCCTTGGAGGGACTGAAGGGCTTCCTTCATCCCTGGTGTTTTCAGGAGCTCCTTGGTTGAGGTGCCCCACCAGCCACTGCACAAGGCACCAGGGCAGGAGGCAAATGAAGTGGGGATCACTGGCTCAGTCCCAGGTATGGAGGAGTGGGGCTGACCAGCCCCACTGCTGAGTCAGGGTCTCCTCCCTGGCAAGCGAGGCCAGATTGAGGAGGGATAGAGCCCCACAGTGCCCAGAGGCTGGGCCATTGAGCTCCACTCTCCATCTCTAATGAAGTCCCTCCCATCCCTGCCATAGACATCTGGTTAATGAGCCCTGTAGTTCCTGCTGGGAAGGTGCTGGGAACCTTGTCCTTCTGCGGTTGTAACCCTTCCCATCCCAGGCTGCTGCAGCGTGCCCTCTATCCTCTCCTGGCTGGCAACTGGAGGGTGAGGATGCACCAGCCGTAGGGACCCAGACTTCAGGGCTATTGACAAGTGTGGGTGCCCTAGCAGAGCCGGGATATGTCCAGCTTGTGTGGTCCCATCCAGCCCCACAAGTATCCTGGGGGATGGATTGGGGGAGGGCCATGTTGGAGAGACCCAAAGGACCTTGCAGACCCCACAGGGCAGTAGGGTGGAGGTGCAGGGATGAGGCTCTGGTAAGGGCCAGGCTTCACCCTTTAGTGCATACCTGGGGCGCAGCTCTGCCACCACAGCCAGTGACAGGAGCCTGCTGTGGTGTAAGGGAGCCAGGTGCATTACCCCAGAAGGGATGGCAGCAATTCAAATCACTGGAGGAACCTATTCCTGAGGGTGTCAGAGCCTGGCACACCTGTGCACAGGGCTGTGCATCCCTGGCACACACATACAGGGATGTGCAGATTCCCTGAAACAGCATGTGGGCAGCACCTGCAACCCATGTCCTGGCTCCAGTGCCATCAGATGAGTGTCGAGAGCAAGGGTGCTGGACACTAAGACCCAAAAAAACCCACCACGTTCCTCTTGTCCCACCAGAGCCTTCATCCCATGAGTGATGCTTGCCTGGGGCCAGGACAGGTAGAGCAGGATCCCTGCTCTGGCCTGTCATTTTGTCTCTAATTGGATCCCCTGCTGCTCCCCTTCATCAGGGTTGAGTGAGAGCTGGCTAATGAGGGGAATGTGATTAGCAGGGCAGGGGGTTGGCTTTGGGCACAGGAGGTTTCCCTGGGCCAGGTAATGACAGGCTTCTGTCCCCTCTGCTCCTGCCCCCAACAGAGGCAGGGGGATGAAGATGCCCTGGGCAAAGAGTGGGTACCAAAGGGCTGAACTCAGCAAGTCCTGGCTGCTCCCACTCATCTGTAGTGTCCTGCTAAGGGGATGCCTCATCTGCTGGAGTCAGGTGTCCTGGCTCCAGTTCAACTGCCCAGCCCCAGGGTGACACCTGTGGGGACATCCCAGCAATGTCACCTCCAGGCCTGAAGGCCCTGGTCCTAGATGGGAAACTCATCCAGCCATCAGATCCTGTCTTGGGACACCACATTTCTAGTGGCCGGGGTACCATTTCTATACACCACATTTCTAGTATCCAGGATGGGACAGATGCCTGGACAGCAGGCTCCGACTCACTTCAGCCCTGGGCCAGAGCACCACAGGCTGCAGAGGCACATGGGGCCAGCTGCTCCCCACACTGGTCACCTGTGCAAGGGCCAGCATGAGGACACATCAGGCAGCACTGTTTGGGAGACACTTTGGAGCCCATGGCTACTGGGAGCCAGTAATGGGGTCTGGTTCTTGCGTGGTGTGTTGTACACACAGCTGGTGTGTTGTACTTGGAAGAGGCCAGGACAGAGCAGGGAGAGGAGTAGGACTGGCTCCCACTCCTGTGCATGCTGAGGGTGCTCTCAGGCCTTGGGGGATGGAGGTGTGGGTCCCCACTTCAGCCAAGTTCACATAGCCAGTGCTTGGACATACTTCAGCCCTGCTGGGGTCTTGCACCCTGTGAGACTGCAAGGATGTGGGGAACCCAGGCTGGACATGGTGTGCAGAGGCAGGACCCTGTGGTGGGGCCCTGGTGCAGCCAGCACGTGGGGCAGGTGCCGTGCCTGCAACCTGGCAAGCAGGAGAGTGGAGAGGCAGATGGATTGCATGCGACAGGCTGGGGATAATTCACTGCTCCTGAGGAGAGAAATCTTCCACCTGGAAAGGAATCTGCCCCACTCCGCCCTCAGCCCAGGAGGCTGCAGGGCCCAGAGGGGTAGGGAGGGGTGTGCAGGTGGGCTGCTGCACTGTGAGCCTTCAGAGGCAGGGCAGGCAGCACCCTTCACCAGACAGGGCACCCACAGCACTCCTGTATCTGCATGGGTCCCCTCTGCCCCACAGACATGAATCCTGACTCTCTGATGGGATGTTGGGAAGGAAGCTGGGGTTGGTGCCAGCTGCTCACCCACCTTGCAGCTGAACATGCACATCCACCAAAGCCAGCACTGCTCCTATGCCAGGTGCACGTGCTGGAATGAGCTGAAGGGTGCTTCCCGATCCCACCAGCTACTGGCCACCAACAGCCTGGAACCAGCAGTTCCTGTCCCAACATACGGGTGGGGGCATGATCCTGGTGGGGTGCTTAGAGGCCCCAGCAAGGTGCAGTGTATGCCCTACTTTGGGAAAAGGCTGTGCCAGGCAGAGCTGAGAGGGCTGGGAGCCAGAGCGGCTGGAGGGCTCATGGGGAGGGTATGGCCTGCATGCCCCAGCCCATCACTGCTGTGTTAGGGAAGCCGGCTGCATGGCAGGCCCTGGCATGAAGCAGCGTCTTTGCTGAGCACCTCTTGTGTCTCAGCATCTCCCAGGAGAGGCAGCGTCTTCCTCTACGGGTGTCCTGGCCTTCAGGCTGCTGAGTACATGCTGACACGTGAGAGTGTGTGTGTGTGTGTGTGTGTGTGTGTGTGTGTGTGTGTGTACACATATGTCTGAGCATGAGCATACTGGCTGTGCACATGACACATCTTCAGTCAAGGCTAATTAGGTAGTGAGCTGATCAGCAAACGACCCTGAAAGCACTGGCTTTTTGGGGACAGCATAGGAGGCAAATGAGGATCAGTGAAGACACAGGTTCCCCCACAGCGTCCCTCTCAGCCACACCTGAGCCACAAGCAGCCTCATACCAGGGTCTCCTGGGGGAGGATTTTCCCCAAGTTCAGCCAGGTACATCCATCCCCATTGTCCTTGTCCCCAGCTCCCTGCCTTGCTGCGAAACAGGCTGAGATGATGAGGACAACATGTCAGCAAGGATGCTGGAGCAGGCTGCTGGTAGGGGGAAGGTTGAGCACCCATGAAGGTGACTTTGGCTCCCCAGGGTGGACAGACACACCTGTTGAGCTGAGGGCACAGGTGGCCATGCCAGACACCCTGCCTGCAGTGGGCAGGACTGCAGCAGTGTGAGCAGTCCTGTACCCGACACTGTCACTCACCCCCGCCAGTCCCCGTGTCGCCTCGCTGTCCTGTCCCGCACAAACATTCCCTCACTCCTGGCCATGGTAAATATTGTTGCAGGGCAAACAGTGAATCAGCCCTCTTTGTTCAAGTGCTGCTGGCAGCCCCATCTTGTTCGACTGCTGTTTAATGACCCTCCAGTTGTGTACCCTGGAGGTACTCATTAACCTTGGGCTGCAGATGGTGAGGAGGATGGATCTGAGCTAACCAGGAACAGTTTGACAGTGCTGGGGACCAGCTCTGGGCAAATTCTGATGACCTTTTACCAGGAGCGGATGTGCCAGAGGTTTTCCCTCACACCTCTGCAAGGTGCGGCCAACCTGCTGACAGCTCAGCATACCCACAGGCTGATGTTCTTATCACAATCCATGAGTTCTATTTAATTTTCTTTCCTGATTCTCCTCCCCATGCCGTTGGTGGAGGAGTGGGAAGGGAAAGTGAATGAGCAGTTGTGTGGTACTTAGTTACCAGCTAGGATTAAATCTTGACACCACCCCACTGTACAGCATAATGGGTCTTGACTTGAGCAGCATCCCCTTCATAGCATCCCTCTTCAGCTGAGTCCATGCTCCTGGCACAGCCGTGGGGTGCTGAGAAGCTGCTGGCTCTTGTAGAGGGATTCTCCAGCCCCTGTGTGCAACAGGAGTGTTTCAGAGGCCTCATGATGGGAGCTGTGGGCAGGGGTGCTGTGCAGCACAGCTTGGGCAGGTTGGTGAGCACCATGGAAGTGAACAGCAGGACATCCTGAGACATGCAGGATGCAGGACGGGGTGGAAATGAGTAGACCAGGAACAACTAGGAGAAACGTGGGTGCTGAGCTCATGGAACCTTCTGCCACTGTAGAGGGGCTGCTCCTGCTTCTGTGCCTGTTTCTCACCTCCAATTCATATGTTCCTAGCTCCTGCACAACACCTCGAACTCCACCCCACATTGTAGTCTGGTTCCTTCCCCGATTCTGGTCTCACCCTTAATAGTGGCAGGTGCTTTTGACCCGTGGTGGTCCCATGGTGGTCAGTCCCCAAAGAGCAGTGCCAGCACAGCCAAGGGACACTCCACTGGAGGTAGGCCCAGGATGCCTCAGGGTCCTCAGAGCTCCAGCACTGGTGGCAAAGGTCCCTGCAGTGGTCCCCACACCAGCCACAGCAGGTGCCAGGATGCCAACCCCAGCCCTCTGTGCTCCCACACAAACCTATTCCCAAGGCTCCAGGAAAAAAGGGCTGGTGGCAGGTGACAGCACAGGGCCTGGGACCATCCCCACTCCCACCAGCAAACTGCAGGAGTCAGCATCTCTGGAGGAGCAAGTGCCTGCTGGATCTTTACCACTGAAGGCCTGGTGGGATCAGAGCAGGGCCATGGTGTGGGGCAGGACCCTGTGCCCCTGTCCCTGTAGGGCTGTGCAGGACCCAGCTCTGCTGCTGGCAGAGGGGACAGCCCAGGGAGGACCGCAGAGACTGTGCAGGGTGCCCAACATGTTGGATCAGGGCTGCCAGGAAGGCCCCGATAAACATCTAGCCTCTGTTTATTTATGACCGAGGATATTTATACCGCAAAGTCCTTTAAATTTAGCTGGGGACACACCCAGGCACCATCCAGTGCTGACAGCCGTGGAGAGCTCCTGGTGCAGTCTGAGTTGGCACACCAACTCAGGCAGTGGGTACACCAGCGGCACCAGCTGTGCCCTGGAACTGTCACCTCCGGGACTGACTGACCCCCACTGCCCACTGTGGGGTGTGAGGCGCAGGAGCGTGGCTGTGGGGACAGCAGCCCTTCTCATGAAGACAGGATGACGCTGCACCCCCGAGGGACAGGACTCCCAAGGATGATGGCACAGGTTCTGTCCCCATGCAGTGAGGACCCCAGTGCCACCAGGGCAGGTCCATATCTCCTCTGACACAGACACCTTCCTATCCCAGTGGTCATTGCCATGTGAGCCTGGTTGTGGGGTCAGAAACAATCTTAGGGCTACACCCCGAAATCACAGCCGGAGCTCAGCCGGGTGGGCTCGGAGCAGCCCAGGGCCGTGGGGCACGCTGTGCCACCCCGACTCAATCGGCTGTGCCCCCGCACTCCTGTCCCTCCGGCCGCTGGTGCCGGGCCGTGCCGAGCGTCCCCCGCCGCGGTGTCTGCCTCCCTCTGCCGGCAGCGGGACACGGCGCTCCCCGCTGCCGCTCCCGCCTGTCGGAGCGCCGGGGTTTGCGGTCCCTCAGCCCCGGGGCAGCACTGTCCCCTGGCAGCCAGGCCCGCTGCCTCCTTCTTCCCTTTCCCCCAGCTTTGGGTGAAATGCGGCATTTTGCTCCCACAGTTTCCAGCTGCTCCACGTGTCGCTCTGTCCTCGTCGCTACAGCATCGTCTGGAGACGAGGTTTGGCATTTCCCCTGCCCTACAGTGAAGCACAGAGCAGTGTCCACAAACCTGGCTGCCCCGTGTCCCATGTGGACCCTCTGTGCGGTGCCATGGACGCTCAGCCGAGCACCCTTTAGCACTTGCAGCCCTGTGCTGTGTGGACGTGCCACCGTGCTCATCTTACCAGACTCATTGCCGGTCTGCCCAGTGCCTTTAACAAGTTAATTCCTTGTCTTGGAAAGGGACTCAATAGTTTTGGACAGGCGAGGTCAAGTTTACACGAGGCAAAGGCAACGTGCATTAGGATCCCTACCCACTCAGTCTTTGTTAATTAGATCCCATCTCAAACTCTGCTGTTTCTCCAGGACAAATGCGATGCCCACCAGCCTGTGATTGTCCTTGACAGCTAAGACAGCCCCTGTGTCTTTCCATAAATGTGCTGCACTTCATTCTACTCTGACACCGAGCCTTTTACCTCCAGCTTGTCCTAAAATCCCTGCCTCACAGATCAAAAGAAATCCTAAACGACTCTGTCTGAGCAGTGAGAGCTTAGGGCTGGCCAGCCTGAACAGTGCCTGCTCTCCAGCATCTCACCCCCTGCCATGGGGACCATGTACCCGGCTGGTCCCCAGGCCTGGGCCATCCCTCTCAATCTTTTCCAGCTGTCCCCTCTGTCCCCTGCTTCTCTTACTGCTGCCAAGTCACATTAACAGCTGCAAAGCTGCACGGTGGAGCTTTCTGGGGTGAGTGTCCCTAGGACAGGCAGCTCTGCATGGCAGAGCCTGGCCTTGCCCGGAGGCTGCCTACCCCTGTCTTCAGACATTGCAGAGCTTGTTTTCAGACTTGGGGACACTCTCAGAAGGGATATCTGGATTTTATCTGCTGTGATATCTGATTTTATCTGCTCTCCCCCACTCCAGCTTTACACGTGGAGCTCCTGCAAGCTCTCCACAGGGAGACATGAGCCATTGTGCTTATAGGGGTGATGGGTGCTCGGCAGCACTGGCACACACCAGGCGTGGGACGCACCCCAGGGGAAGACAACCCTTGTACCTGCCAGCAGCGAGGGCTGAGGGGCCCACGCCGGGCTGTGCCCACCGCCTGTGAGGGATAGCAGCGCTGAGGGAGCCGTAGGAGCCAGCAGGATCGGGGACCCGCTGCTGTGCCGGCGGCTGCAGTGAGCAGCAGCTGTCCGCAGAGGGAGCGCCGCTCCTTCCCGGCCCCGCTCCTCCTCCTCGTTCTGCCGGCAGCTCATCTTCGGGCCCCGGCATCTCTGCCCCTGAGTGTGAGTGCTCAGCATCTCCAGGTCCCCCGGGCTTCTCTGCACAGAACGGGGCGAGCTGCGGGACAGGAGGGCAGAGAGGTGACCCTCACTGAGCAAGGTTGGGTTCCGCCTGAGCTCTGTCCATGTAGCATGGCTGCCTCCATCTCTCTGGATATGTGCTGGGGGAAATCCCTCCCAGCCGCTTAGGGGGTCCCCAGCGTTCACGTCTGGACGTGCCAGCTGACAGCAGCCGCAGAACTCGCTCATATCTGCCGGTACCAGGAATTCAATTTAAAATTACCTGTCCCGGGGTCCATGGGCTTCAACCACGGAGCCCTCCAGCAGCCCCCTCCCACTCCGGGACTTCCACTCCTAACACAGTTGGTGTCCTTTTTGCACCAGAAGGTGCTGGATTGCCATGATTCCTCTGATAAAGGCACTCAAGATTCTTTAGGTGACATGTAAAATGCTATTTAATAGAGCTCACGCTATAAAGTGACCAGTATAGATAATCTTAGATCCTCTGACATGCAGGAGCCCTGAGTGGCCCAGCATTGAACAGACCTCGAGTCCACACACAGCACATCATGTAGACCCTGTCGGTAGAAAGGGTCATTCCAGTTTAGTCATTCGAGTTATTATAGAATTTCCCTAGAAGAAAATATCTCTATTCAGTTTTTTACTGCCACAAAGAAAGATTCTAATATAAGAACTTGCTGCTCTTTCAGATAAAGGCACAGATATGCACCAGGCAGGTACCAGGTATGAGCTCCTTGCAGATGACTCTGTTACAGCCTGGTTTCTAACCTGGATGAGCTTAGCCCAGAGCCGAGAGATGCCCACAGCACAGGTCTGGGCTTGCTGTTACATGGGTCACTAACTCCTCCTGCCCAGGACCACAGCAGCAACCTGGTTGTAGCCTGTCAGAGCTGTAGGGGGATGGGCTGTTTCCTAGGGCTCCTGCCCCAACGATGTCATTGTGTGTCTGGAGGTCTGTCTCCTCCATGGGGATGCTTGGCTAATTTCCCCGAAAGGAATTTCACCAAGAGTCAGAGGTTGGCTGAGGAGAAACGTCATGGATTTTCCCCAAAGGGAACTAAAACTCCTGTGTCATTCAGGGTGGAGGACTGCAGGGTAAGCTGGGCAGACAGCACCGGGCAAATGTCACCAGCAAGTACTGGCTGCTGCTTTGCCAGGCTGCAGCAGCCATTGTCCCTTGTCCCTCAACCCATTCTTTGTGGGAGTGCCACTACCCCAGGGACGCTGCCCAACCCAGCCTCAGCAGCCAGGTGTGATTCATGCTTGGGTCCCTGCTTGCCCATCACTCCCTAGGGACGCAGCACCAGCCCTGGGCAGGGCAGCAACACCACCCCCTTTTGCCAGGACCCAAGAGCCAGCTGGCCAGGCCAGAGAGAGGAAGGTGCCTGAGGCAAAAGGAGAAGGGGATGGGGAAGGGGATGGGGGTTGGGGGAGTGTGCACCCCGCAGCATGTGGCTGGCTGCCAAGTTGCAACAGGAGCTGGGAGCATTTCTGCAAGCCCTGCTGAAGTTCGGGCACCAGCTATCCCTGTCTGGGGGGCAAAGGTGGGCTTGAAAAGGCCCAGGGCTGCAGCCACACACCCTCCCCAGGCAGAGTGCCCAAGGGTGCACCGGGGCATGGCAGGGAGACAGGCCCTGTGGTGATGCTTGTCCCAGCCCAGGGTGCTCTGCAGCCCGTGGGTGGCAGGCTGAGCTTTACAGTGATTGCTTCCAGCTGCTCCAGGTCCATGGGGCGCTGTCATGGGATAGCTCCCAGCGGCCAGGCAGCGGGGGACCAGGGACAGCTGCTATTTTGGGCAGCCCAAGGCACCCCAGCTGTCATGCTCTCTGCAGTACAGTGCACTGGGGCAGGGACCCGGGTGCTGCCCTCCTCAGAGAGGTGGACAGGCTTCCCATGAGGGTCCCGGCACCCTGTTGCCTCCCATGCCTGGGGGAGACTCACATTTCAGGGATGAGGCAGGCCAGTGCAGGGCTGACCTGGGTGATGCTGAACCCATCCAGATGGCTCTGTGCCTGCCAGACAAGTGAGTCTGTGACCAGGGCAGAGTGAGGAACAACAGCCTCGGGACCTGAAGCCAAAGTATGAGCTCCCAGCAGTGAAATCCTTGTCTGTATCCAGGACTGTCCCCCCCAGCCACACGTAACCGTGGTGTTAAATACAAGCCCTGTGTTGCGAGCTGGGTGCTGTGTGTGCCGCCAGAGAAAGCTGCAGGGAAGGCACAATGGAGCAGTGTAGGGGCCCGGCTTCAACCCCTGTGGCTGCTGTCCCCTGGGCATCCACACCCATCTTGCTGCCCATCCGAGCCAGAGTTTCCCCGGCCTGTCTGGATACTCCGTGAGGGAATTTTCCCAGGTCATTAACAGGCACGCAGGCACGGGAGTGGAAAGTCCCCAGGAGCTGTGGCTGCTGGGGATGCAGCTCCCTGTGACCAGAAGCAATGATGCCTGTGGCATTTCCTCCTGATGTCACTTGCCTGTCCTGGCCCTCACCCAGGCTGTGGGCACCCAGTGGAAGCCTGGAGCTGGCGAGGGTGTGAGCTGCTGGTAAAGCCTGGGGCAGGTCTGGGGGAAGGGCAGCCCTTGGCACAACAGGGACAGGGGTCCCAGGACGCAGATGGGTGCCAGAGCAGGAGCATGGCACTGCCCTCACAGCATTGCAAACATGCCAGGTTTATGCTGGGGAGCAAGGCAGCTCTCACGAGGTAGCTTCAAATTGTTGGCAAATCAGGGACAATTTTGAGGGCTTTCCAAGAGCTTTGATACCATCATGGGTGCTTTGGGGTAGGAGATGACATGCTGTCATAGAATGGTTCAGTTCCCTACGAGTCAGGCAGGATGGAGATGACATGCCAGAGAGAAAAGAAAGATGGGAAAGCTGTAAGGACAAAACACAAGCTGGTGGCTCTTCTGTGGCACTTCTGCTGCTCCTCTTGGAGCACCCTTCCTGATAATACGGGGCCAGCTGTGAAATCCCCAGAGTGGGCACAGCCAGCCTGTTCCTCCCATCCTGAAGGCAGAGGTTGTTCCCCACCAGCTCACTCCCTTTCCAGGCTCCAGTGTCAGGTGGGAAGTTGGGGGACCAGGAGGAGGGCCACTCCAGAGTGTGTAGTCTCCCAGTCTCTGCCAGCTCCTCAGGCAGTCTGCTGCCCTTTGGGGCTGACCTGCAGCCTGGGGACCTGTAAGCTGCCTCCAAGAAGGTGGTTTAAAAGAAAACTGGTTGATTTTGGTGATGTACTATCATGCCAAAGCTGAACTTTAACCTTCCCCTGCCTCCTCCTACCCCAGGATACACACAAGCACTGGAGCTATCATTCCATATGGGGTGGGTAAGGAGTCTCCAGTTCTGCACACGCAATCCCATCACAGGGAGACCTCAAGGCCAGATCCACACCCAGTCCTGGGGCTCACGGTGTTCAGGAAGTGCTTGGGACACAACCCTAGGGTCTGTCTGGGGAAGTGGAGAGCCATCCTCCATGTCAGGCACATAGCAGTGATAACATTAAATCCTGCTGCCTTTGATGCATGCCTGAACTCAAGGACAAGCTCTGGACCACGTCGAGGCTTCAACCACTTGGGGATTACCATAAGCCCATGCTGCAGGCCTGGTGCCTGGGAAATCGTCAGAGATCGCTGGTGTTTCAACCAGCCCATCCCTCTCGCAGGTGCTGGGAGCTGGCATTTCCTCCCCACCCTTCACCCCTCTGGATTCTGGCCCGCATTTGCCCGTGGTTTCCCAGGCAACAGCACCCGTGGAGATAGGAGAGGAGAGTCTGTGCTGCCTAGGCAGCAGTGCCACCCTCATATTGACCCATGTCCCCCACAGAGATGGCACTGACGCCAGGAGGTTGCTGCACCTGCCCGCAGAGGCGGAAGCTTCCAGCCTCACAGATTTGAATGGCACTGGGATGAGAGTGCTGTGGCATCAGCCCCACCACCATGCGAGGATTTGGGAGACAGTGTGACATCTGCCAGCCTAGGGGAGAGATAGTGAGGAAGGAAAGAGACAAGTGCTCCAAGATGGGGAATGGGGGCATGATAGCTACCAGATGAGGAGAGAGGGCTGATGGGGGCACAAGTACAGGCTGGAGCACCTCTCCTAAACCCCTTTGGCACTTTAGCCCCCCACTCCACAGATCACATTTGGCTTCTGGTCCTGCTGCACCTCTGGGCACCAGGAGAGACCAGGAAACTCCTGACCGGTGTGGTAGGACCATGACCAAAGACATGAGGGCACAAAGCATCTATGTTCCTGAGAAGGAAGTGTTTGCACCCAAGTGTAGGGTGCTAGAAGATGCTGCAGCATCTCAGAAATTGCAGGGGGGAAGGAGCAGCCCCTCGCTGACCCACTTGGGGCTGCAGGGCCCCTCCTCCTCTTCCCCCATGTTGAGAGCACAGAGGAGATGCATAGAAAGTGAGAGAAATCCTAAGAAGGGTGCTTGAAAGCACGAGTTTCATCAATGGAATTCCATCCCTTAAGGATCAAGTCTGCAACTCCACAGCTGGCAGCTCCTCTCCAAAGCCCAGATCCTGGGGCAGGGGTGAGGGTTGCAGTCGAGTTCTGGCTCTGACACAAGACACTGGGTGTGGGATGCTGGGTTCAGGAAGCCAGGTGCGGGATGCTGGATTCAGGTTCTGGGTGCCAGATTTCGGTTGCAGGGTGAAGTGTGAGGCCACACGCAGCTCGGAGCGAGGGTGCTAGTGAGCAACCTGGCTCCTTGTGCAGAGCAGCCATGCGTAGGTCCTGGGAGGGTGTGGGAGGACCTGAGCACCCGCTGGTTTTGCTGCTGCCTTCCCCTTCCTGCTCTAGGAGCCCTGACTCTGGCTTTACCGCACACAAAATGAAAGCAGTGTCGGTACCTGACTGCGCTGGAGCCATCTCCCATCCTGCCCCAGCACGCTGGTAAGACTGCTGCAGTGGGGCCTGGACAGACACACCCGGGGCACCGACCCCATCGCTGCCCCCACCTCTACCCCCTCCCTGTGGAGGATTTCCCTAACCAGGCAGCAGCCCTCAGGGACAGCAGGGATCTGTGGAGAGGCAGGTAAGGGTGCTTCCCAAGTTGGATGGAACACTGCTCAGAGCTCAGCCCTGGGACGGTGTGCAGGGCTGTGGAGGCGAGAAAGATTCTTAACGGGATGTGGGAAGGGCTGTGCTGTTGCTGCACTTGAGGTGCTGGGCTGCGCTCCTGCCACGCTCCCCAACAGCTCCTTCCTGAAGACGCAGGTTGCAGTGCCAAGGCCCCAAGGTGCAGGACCTGGAAGGGATTCAGGGAGCAGGGCAGGGTGCTGAAGAGCAGGCACCCATCCCAGCATGTGGGAAGCCCATTGGAAAGGAGAGGGGAGGGAAGAGAGGCCTCGGCGAGAGGCCAAGCAAGGGGTGGCCCCTGGCGCACTCATCATGCATTACTGGAAACATCTGGCTTGGGATGTGGGGGCGTGCACTGGCTGCACACACATGTGTGCACATGCGCATGGGTATGGGGAAGCATGCATACGCATGTGTATTTATGGGTACACGTGTATCAGAACAT
Source organism: Vireo altiloquus (assembly GCA_013396875.1). Lineage (NCBI taxonomy): Eukaryota > Metazoa > Chordata > Aves > Passeriformes > Vireonidae > Vireo > Vireo altiloquus. Next base: position 934,451 of record VZRF01011301.1, on the reverse strand, counting down.
GCACCCACACCTGTATACACGCATGTTCACATGCACCCACATACCCATACACGTGTACACATGTGCCCATACATGTGCAGACACAGGCACGGAGGTTTGTGCACACATGTAGATGCCCAGACATGGATGCAAATGTGTACAACTACGTGTGTACACACCCCTAACTACATAGGGATAAGTGTACAGATCTGCATGTGTACACGTGTGCGTGCATGTGCCAGCAAGCACAGGCATGGACACACAGGTGTGTGACCCACACTTGTGCAACAGACACCCGCACAATGCACACATGCACAACAGTCACAGTGACCTTACGCATCTTGGCTGCAGCCTGCGGCCATCCTGCTGCCCGGGATTGCCATGGCACTGTGCCCTGGCAGTGTGTGCCTGCTGCGTGTGGCGCTTCCTCTGTGTGTGAAAACGGGTGTGTGTGGGGACGCGTGTGTGCCCAGTGGGAGCCTCTGTGTGACCATACATCCCACACATGTTCGCACACGCCACGTGCCTGTGCAAGCCTGCATATGCCCCTCCATGTCCACATACCTGTGGGCTGCACGTGGGATACCGGTGCCTATGTGTGCCAAGTATGCCATGTGCGTGCCAAAGTGTGCCAAGCGCATAGTGTGCCCGTGCATGCCCATGTGTGCAGCATGCCCATGTGTGCCTTGTGTACCTGTGTGCCCACGCGTGTGCGTGTGCCATACGTAGCCCGTGTTCCCGCCGTACCGCGTGCGCTCTCGCCCTCCGCGGTGCCCGCGGTGCCCCCGGTGCGGGGAGGCGCGATGCGGGCGCCGTGCGGGTGCCGAGGCGGGGCGCTGGGGAGCGCGGCGAAGCGGGGGGCGGAGCACGGCGGCGGGGGCGAGAGGCGGCGCCAGCCCCCACCGACCTCCAAACTTTCATTAACTCGGCAGCACCGGCGGCGGCGGCTGTGGGCCTGGTACGGCACCGGCACTGACACCGACACCGGGCTGAGCGCGGCGGAGCGGCGCCCCCGCGGGCCCACCCGGCGCGGCGGGAGGGGCCGGGCGTCGGCATGGGCACGGTAAGGGG
>VZRF01011301.1:899761-932976 GCA_013396875.1 Vireo altiloquus | reverse complement strand
GAAATGGCCTCGCAGGTGGCAGCCGGCTGCACCGGCTTCCCGCCGGGCGGGAAGGGACGGGGACTCCATCCTTCGGTCGGGCATGCGTGGCCTTCCACTGGGTGCCGTGGGCTGCCTCTCCCCACCGAGGTGTGACATCCTGTCTGGGAGCCCCTGTGGGTGCCCAAGTGTCCCCATTTCCTCGATGCCACCCGTGCCGGCTTGAAGGACGAGCTGCGCTGCCCTCCGGTCTGTCATGGCATCCCGCAGCTCTGCGAGAGCCACCCCGTGGCACCAGTGCTTTGCATCCTCGTCCCTGCTGGGCTGTCCATGGGGATGCTGCAGCCTCGGGCATCCTTGCATCCGTCCCATTGCCACACCACCGCTGGCTTCGCGCTCGGTCCTTGCCAGGCTGGGAGCCAACGCCAGCGGCATCTGTGTAGTCATGGAGGCTTATCAGCACCTGGCAGACCCCGAGGGGAGTGGCAGCCGTCCGGCCCCTTGGGCACTCCCCCTTCCCAGGACACGGGTTGAATTCCCGTTCTGAATTCAGGGCCGCAGGGCAGGCAGCTTTTGGCTGGCTGGTGGTAGGTGTGTGATGAGGAGGAGATCTGGGCGCCGAGCCTGCACCTCCCACCTTTGAGAGGTCCCTGTGCCATGCGAGGAGCCAGGCTTGTGGCAGTGATGACAGCTCAGCTCCCTTGGAAATGCAGCCACTGCTGAGGAGGGCATTGGCAGTGGGATGCAGTATCTGCAGTATCTGCTGGCAGCAGCTTGTCTGTGCTGGAGGGGCTGGGGGCTCACACCACATCCCCTGGATTCCTGCCCCCTTATCTACACTGCCCATGCTCCTTCCCCATGTCTTAAGGTCTTCAGCTGATTGCTCCAGAGTCATGGCAGCCTGGGGATAGGCCCTGGGGTGTTTGACTGCTGCTGGTGGTGGTTGGGGACCCTCAGTGTGGGTCAGAGGTCCTTCTTCAGCCAGCAAGGGTACTGAGCACTGGTGTTGGATCTGCAAACACCGGTGCTTGTTGCACAGACAATCAACCTGGTGTTTTGCAAGAGCGTCTGTCCCTTCCAGCGAGGTCAGGCCTCGGTGTTCCCCTGGGGCCTCCAGCAGCCCCAGGCTGGGGCAGGGGTGAGGGCCGGGGAGGCAGATGCCTGTGCCCATGCACTGTCCAGCAGCACCTGGCACCCGGCAGAGCCCAGCGGCTCGGCCCCCCTGCGCCGCACGTGCATGCGATGCACCGGGGCAGAAGGCAATCGTTTCCCATCTGTGTCCTGCGCGGCAGCTGAGCCCTGCGCTGGCCCCGCTCAGCGCCCAGTCCCAGCGCTGTCGTGTGCTGCAGCCACTTCAGCTTCATCTCTCGCTGGGGGAGAGCTCAAGGGGCCCCGCTCCTGCCTGTGGCCCCTGACGCCCACCTGCCGGGGGGCCAGCAGCCAGCTGTCCGCAAGGTCGTCTGTCCACACCGGGTAAATCTTTAACTGCTTCTTGGGAAACACCTGGGAGCCACCGCTTGTGTGGGTGCCAGGGGGTTCAGAGACGCTGGAGGGGCTGGGAGCCAGCAGGAAGAGACCCTGCCACCAGCCCACCTAGCGCTGGGCCCTGCGTCCTCCACCAGGAGTCCTGCTACGCAGTGGGCAGGTAGAGGGGAGTGACTTGTCTGGCACAGACCTTCGGTTCCTGGAGGGCGGAGGAGGCCTGGGGTGGGGATGTGCCCACCCCACCAGTCACATCTCTCTTGGTGTCTTCTCTCTGCCCAGCTTGCTGTGACGGTGGATTGAAGGACACTAGTGCTGGTGCCATAGCCAGCGTGACAGAGAGCGGGCAAGCAAGGGACCCTGCACTGGGCAGCCGGCACCGTGCTCCAGCCTCCAGGAATGGCCGATAAGTGCAGCGAGGGGCTGCTGGTAAGTCCAGGGGTGTTGGGAGCGGGCTGGTGTGCGCCACTGCCTCAGGGACCCAGAGACAGGCACAGGGAGCAAGACACTGGGGTTCCCGTAGGATTTTGTGTGCCGTCTCGGAACCTGCAGTTGGGGTTGTGGCACCATGGTGCTCTCCCAGCATGATGATTTTTGGGCTGATGCTCCATGAGCCTATTGCCTATGGGACTCTTCGGGTGTGGTGTCTCATTTTGCCTGGAGATGCTATCACCTGTTTTCAGGCGTTCTGCCCAGCCTTATCACCCACCCCAGCTCTCCAGGCAGGCGGCTCTCCAGCCTGCTGTCAGAAAGGGTGTGGATGTTCCTCCAAGCCAGGTGCCCTCAGAGGGGCACAGGCTGTGGGTGCTTCCCCTTTGCCTTTCCCTGGTGGGCTCTCCGAGACTGGGCTGCTGGGCTGGTGCACTGGCAGAGGCCGGTTTCCCTGGGCACTAGTGAAGTGCCTGACCCTCCATCCTCACACGAGGTGTTTTACAGGGTGCTGTGAGCTGCTCTGCGCTCTCCTGTGCCAGGGGTGGCTTTGGTGTTCTGGGCAGATGTGGGTTGTGCCCACTGCACAACCTCTGTTGGGAGGTTGCGATGGCCCCATGCTTGTGGCAGCTCAGGTTCCTGTGTCAGGCTGCTGTGCTGCATTGGGCAGGTGAGCCCAGGCTGGGTTTGGCTTTTTCCCTTTTTGCCAAAGGATAGGAGCTGAATGCTGAGATTGACATGGTCACCGGGTCCTCCCCTTCCCGGGGGGCTTCCTGAAATAGCTGCACACTCCAGCTGGAGGGCTGGGAGCCAGGGTTTGCCTGGGAAGCCGAGAGCCAGGGGAGCGGCATGCTCCAGCAAGTGCTTCCAGCATACCCGCGTGCATGCAGTTCCTCTGCCTGTGTGTCCCAGCATGGCCCCGCTGGCTGTGCCTGCAGCAGGGAGCCCAGCACCCGTCCTGCCCCCAACAGAGAAGGGCTTGGGGCAGCCAGTGGGATAGCAAGGCAGATTTCTTCTGGAGAAGCCCTGGGCTGGTAACAGGGAGGTGCTGAGGTTGTACCTGAGCACAGTCGAGGGTCTGTCATAGGGACAGGCTTCTGCACATGGTGCTTGCCATAACTCCATGCCATTGATGTTTTCTTGCTATGAGGAGAGCAGTCAGTATTGCATGGGGGTGAGGGCTGAGCCTGACACCCATGTCAGGGAGCCAGACACTGGAGTGCCCACCCAGTCCCAGTAAATCTTTAACCTGCTTCTCAAAAGTTCCTGACCAGCCCACCCCAGGGCCAGGATGTCAGGTGCAACAGAGTCTGATCTGTGCTGTGTTGGCTGCCCTGGCTCTCTGACCTCTTCCTGGGCCTTCCCTGTATGTAGGGTGCAAGGATATCCCTGCACAGGGCATTGCTGCTATGGGGTCTGCGGGGAGAAGGGCAGGTCCCTGTGAGAGCATTCCTGCTCCTGAAGCGTCCCCATTCCTGCTACAGCCCCAGGAGGAGCTGTAGTGGGCCAGGTTCTGATTACTGACCTGCCTGGGTCCCTGGGAAAGGAACATAATCTCCTTGGCCTGTCTCCAGGACCTTGCCCTCCCAGCCCCACCACCCCCTGTCCAGCCAGGCTCTCATCATGCAGCCTCTGCCCAGCATTGTGTGCAGTGCCTGGGGCTGGACAAGTTTACAGTGACTGCTGTGCCCCCGCCTGGGGAGGGGCAGGGGTGATGGAGGCAGCAGCTGGGTGATGTGCAGCTGTGCCTCAGTTTCCCCACCTGTTGACTGGGGCCTGGAGAATAAGGGTGGTGTGTACTGCTTTTGCAGGATATGTGTTTTGGGTGTCCCTGTGAAGCTCTAAATGCTCACTCCAAAACAGGAGGCAGTTGGGAGGGGCCATGCCCACCTTACTGCTCCCAAGCCCCAGAAATGCTCTGACTGCAGATACCTGATGGAGTGCAGGACAGCTCCAGGGGCTGGATCAGTCCCTGTGTGGCTGGGCTGAGGGGATCCCTGTAAGCTACAGGGGAGGGTCTGACTGCCTCTTCCTCCCAGGCTTTTAAGGACATTTTGTTTTGTTGTCCTCGGGGTGCTTTGTTTAGACTCCAGCATTGCCAGTGGCTCCTGACTCCCAGGGCTGCCTTGCTGGCACGGCTGGACAGCCTTTGGCTGCAGCTTGCCCAGCTCAGGTAGGTTCCTGCTGTCACCCAAGACCACCCTGACTACACCCTGGGGTGCTGCTCCCACTGCACTGCAGGGGGGGTCAGGGCTGGGGGTTCCCTGCCGGTTCCAGACACCCCCAGCAGCGCAGTGCCACTGACCAGCGGCAGGAGCTGCGGAAGTGGCTTTTGGCTGCCGAAGCCCTTCCCGGAATACCAAGGGGCAGTGATGGGGGGGCTGGCGGGGGATTTTTCTGCCTGAACGCCCCGGGAGAATCATGTCTGCCCTGGTAGAATGGGGCCGGAGAAAGGCAGCCCTGTCGGGAAGCACTCAGCTAGGGGATAGTGGCACCGGGACAGGTCCCTGGGCATCATTCCTACCCCAGTCACCTTGCAGCCCTGTCAGGGGGCTGGAAGACCTGTGGACCATCCCCCATTCACCCATCGCCCCTGTCTCTCTGCCCCAGCACTGCTAGCCAGCCAGGGTGGGGACCAGAATGCCAGGGTAGGTGAGGGTCCTATTTGCAGGCTCTTTGTTTCTAGCAGTGTGTCTCCATGCAGCTGTCTGTCCCCTCTGTCTGCTGGCTGGGCTGCCAGGGGAGCAGCATTTTGCTTCCACAGGGCAGAGCTGGCACAGGGTCTGGCATCCCCAGGACAGGGCCGTGGATCCTGCTATGCTCAAGCTGCTCTAAGGGGCAGAGGGTGCAGCGTGCCCAGGGCAAGACATCTGGTGGTGGCACACAGGTGGCCCAGGCAAAGTCATGCAGCTGAACTAGGGTGTTCACCTTGTGGGGTGTCTGGACACAGAGCTGCCTGGCTGCATGTAGGGCAGGACTGGGCTGGAGTCACTGTGGCTGGCACAGCATGGAGTGGCTCTTGGCTTGCACTTGTCTTGGGGGACAAGTTGAGTGCTGCCATCCCATGGGTGGTACATGTCCCAAGCTACTGGGTGGCTGGTGCAGGAGGGGACAGGAACAAGCACTGGATGCTGGCATGTGGGAGGTTGAGTGCCCACCCCGCACACGTGTGCTGTTCACGTGTGCGCCCACGGCTGCTGCTGCCCGGACCCCAGATGGTCGCCCGAAAGCGCCGGCCCGTCCCCCCGCCCTCGTTGCACCATCATGCGTCGCTGGCGCCTTGGCCACACTCCCCATCCAGGACGCAGGGCTGGGAGCAGCTGGGGCACCCCGAGCCTGGCTGCGGGGCAGCCTCTGCCTGGCCTCCTATGGGACACAGTACCTCACCAGGGTCCCATCCCCTGCTGGCAAAGGGGTGAGCAGGGAGGCTATGGGGTGCCTGGACAGTGAAGGGGTCGTGGCACAGCCCTCCTGCCAGCCAGATGGTCCCCCTTGGGGCAGTGACCTTGTAAGGGTTTCCATGGAGACCCCATGATGTCACCAACAATATGACGTTGAGTGAAGTAGTATGGCAGCAGGCTGGGGGTGTGCCAGCAGACAGGCTTGTCCCTGTGCCCCCATCCCCAAGCAGGGCCATGCCCCATCCCTGCAGCCCTTGAGTGTCCAGGGTTGGGATTGGGCATGCAGTGCCGAGCTGCTGTGTGGATGATGTGCATAGGGGCAGGAATGCATGTGTGGGGCTCAAGGTGTTGAGGCATGGAAACAGGGAGCTCTAAGGGAATGTTGTCTTCTGCCGTGCTCCAAGAGCAGCTCCTGGCCCTGACCAGACGGGCAGCGGTGCCCGTGGGGAGGGCAGTGCTGCCCACTGGAGCGTGCAGGGCTGCGAGCAGCTGGACCCCGCTAATGAGGCCTCATTAAGTGGGACAGGGCTGAGCCCGCTGTGCAGCCTGCTCTGCCTCGCCCTGCCTACACGAGCTAGGGAGAGCACCTGGCTTGTGGGGGTACAGCTCGTGGGGGGTATTAGAGGCACGGCAGTGCCTGCGGGGTGGGCCAGGCAGGAATGGTGCCAGGGCAGGTAGCATGGTGGGGCGCCGGTGCTGCGTCGGGGCGGGCAACAGGGGGCCGAGCCTGGCTGGGAGGCAAGTGGGGAGCAGTGCCAAGCACTGGAGGCAGCGGGAGGGGGAAGGCGGGAGGGCGGGCGGCTGCTGCTGCGCCGGAGCCCGAGGTGCCAATGAAGCTGGGGACTCACGGAGCCGTCCAGCCTGGGCCCCCGGATGGCAGCTGCGAGCAGCCAGGCCCCCTCGGACCCTCTCAGCAGGTCAGTGGGCAGGTGAGAGCAGGGTGTGGGGGGCAGATTGCGGGGCGGGCCAGGCTGAATGGTGGCCATGCCAGTGCTGTCCCCTCACCACTCATGGCTCTCCAAAACCCTTTGTACTGTATTCGGGGTGGTGGCTCTGCAGGGCTGAGCCACGGCGGTAGATTTGAGCCATGGCATGCTGGAGAGATACCCCCAAGCCCCACAGCCTTTGATGTGGGGTGCTGCAGGGGAGGGAGGGCAGAGCATGGCACCAAACTCCTCCATGGCCTCAGTTGTGTTGGGAGCAAGAAGAGATTGCATGTGTGTTATCCCTGGATTCTACTGATTTTTCAGAAGAGGTGCACAGCACCTGAGTTGCAACTCAGTGCGGCAGGGGCAGAGTATAGAGTATAGCAAAGATCTTCCTTCTCCCCCCACTCCCTTCCTCCCTTTTCATGGGCATCAGTGGGCAATGTCCAGGTTTTCCCTGGGCCCCCCATGGCACCCCAGGGCAGTAGTGGTGCTGCTGCTGTGGATGGCTGGCAGAGCACACTCAGGGGCTGGACAGCCTTATGCAATGAGGGGTGGTGAAGGCTGTGTAATACTCCTGGGAGGTCCTGGGGTTTGGGCGTGCCCCTCATCACTGCATTACCCCAGCCCTGGGACTGTCCCCAGCGCTCATGGATGGTGCTGCCGCTGCCCAGGCCATGCCAGATGCCTTTTCCCCCACAACATGCCTCTGCTACACCGGGACAGGGGCAAACATAGGGCTGGGCACCAAAGAGAGAGGGTAGGGGTAATTAGGATGTGCTGGTTAGGCTGGCATAGCCAGGTTGTGCAGGCTGGCAGGGCACAGCAACCTCTGATGCAGGGATGACACTTGTGGATTCATTACCCCATATGCCAGGGACAAGGGCCTGATTACAGAGCCCCCAGCACCCAGTCTGCAAGGGCACCCAGGACGCCCCCTCTCCAAGTGACCCCATCCCTTGGGACCCCCACCTGAGGCTGGGGTTGACCTGCCTGCAACATCCTGCACCTCACTTTCTTGCCCTGGAAGGGCTATTATTATGGCAAATTATGTAATTAGCATATTTTTCTATCTTCCAGCAGCCCCTGCCTAAAACAGCCATGATTTTGTTGCCATTGCCATGGCAATGAGCAATGACACCAGGCTGATGACATCAGGGTTACTGATACCCTGTGGTGGCATTGCAGGAGCAGCCCTGACAGCCCCCCAGTAGGAGGTTGGATGGAGAAATAAGGGTCCCTCATTGGTTCATGGGGGGCTGGGTAAGGTTTGTACCCCATGGGCAGAGTGTCTCTGCTGGCCTGGCATACCCCCATGTGGGCAGTTGGAGTGGGGGAAAAATAGGGGGTTCGTGCTGGAGATGCCTCCCATGAGGACATCCCCTTCCAGTATCGACCCTGCCACCACCACAAGCTTCCCAGCCATAAATCAGGGCCCCTTAGGGAAGTGGGGGGCATCCGGGCACCCCGGCCAAGCTGTCATTGTGTGAGGCAATGCTGCTTAGCATGAGAAAGGCTTTGGTGCCAGGCGGGGTGATGGATGGTGCCTGCTTTGCTGGGCTGGGGAAGTTTTGGCCATGGTGTATGGGGGTTCCCTGGGGAAGGGGGAGGAAGGATGCCCCAGGCACCCCGAACGTCCCCTTTTGCGATGTTTTGGACATTCCCTTTTGGAACTTCCCTTCTGGAGACATTTGGGGTGCCTGTGGCATCCTTCCTCCTCCCTGATATTATCACCCAAGCCAGGCATCCTTTGAAGCTGCATTGGATTACATGCACGGAAAATTTGGGGCCTGGGAGCAGGACCTGGTCCCCCCAGAGACTGCACTGTTGCTGGGTGGCAGCTTTCCCTTTGCATTCCAGCTCTGTCCCATTCCCACAGCCGGGAAAGGGGGGAGTTTCATCTTCCCAGATGTCTGGGTTCTCTCTGTCCGCCCCCTTCTCTTACCATGTGGGGTTGGGAGGGTGGTTAATGAGTGTAAAGGACAGGGTGACCTTCCTGGATTTGGGGAGGGGGGGTTGCAGCGAGCTGATGGGTGAGCATGCAAGTGTTTGCGCACGTGTGCTCGCTTGTGCATGCACGGACACACATGTGGCCGCCCCCTTATTGGGGACAAGTGCACCAAAGCCCAGTGCTGCAGGAAAGGAGGAGGGAGCAGCAGAGGCCTGGCAGTTTCATTGCACTGGTGCCAGGCAGCTCAAAGTTGGGGTGCTCCATGAGGCTTGGGGGTGAAGCCATCGTCACCTGAGTAGAGCGATGGCTTGGAACAGGGATGAGGTCCCCTTGGAGACCAGGACTCCTGGCTGGGCCAGGGCCATGTAGTGTATGTGGTCCCCTCACCAGACCCTTTGTCAGAGAGGCTGGAGCATTGCCCCCACTCCCGCTGGCTGTGCTGCTCATTAGGAGCCTCGTTAGTGCGAGCAGCTTAATCAGAGGCTTCCCAATTGGATCCGTCTGCTCGAGTGGGCAGTGTGCCCTGGCATGGGGACACTGTCAGTGTCCTGTCCCCTGCCTTGGGGACCCCTGAGTCCTGCTCTTGCACAGCACCCCACAGTAAGAACCTCTGCTGGGAGGGAGGTCCCCCAGCACCCGGAGCCGCTCTGAGCTTGTTTCTGATGGACCCTTGGCTCACAGGGTCAGGTGCGGGCACTCCGGCTCCCCGGATGGGCACGGCAGCGTATTGCCCTTATAGCCCTGCCCAAAGTGCCCTCCGATCCGCCATCGCCCCTCTTGTGCAGCCCTGCTGCCCCGCAGCCCCCCCGCCGCCCGCGGCGCGTGCGGGCCCCGCTCACAGCAGATGGCTTTGTTTGGCAGCGCGGTGCCGGAGTCGCTGGGCATCACGTCCCGGCTGTGCCGGCCCTAATCAAATGATACGGTTAGGTGCACCGCGCCTGCTGCCTGCGCCCCGCCGGCGTGAGCAGATCCAAAGTGACGGCTCCCATTTGTGGCCCACTCACTGCCGGCGTCAGCCATTGTGGGGGGCACATGGAGAGGGGGGCAGGTGGGGGAGAGGAGTGAGGTGGGCATGGGGATCAGGGTGTCTGTGGTGGTGAGACCAGCACTGTGGAGTTCCAACAGGCTTCTAGGGCTGCCGGCACCCTGTGCTGCTCCTATAGGAGTATGGAGTGGGGCTATGGACTGGCAACCAGTGCCCTCTCCCCACGCACCCATCCATCAGCTGGCCTCAGGTGGGGAGGGAAGGGCTTGGGGCACCCCTGCTCTGTGAAATGCCATCTGCCCTCAGCCCAACCTGTCAGAGCTCCACAGCATCCACGCAGGACATTAGGATGACCCCAGGGCTGTGCTGGGACAGAGCCATGGGGTGATGGGTGCCATCCCTGCCAGGGTGACGGGCACTTATCTCTGTTGTTGTTGTCCTCCTTGATGTGAGCTCACATTGTATGGCAGTCTGCACAAAGCGCTCTTTCTTGTCCCTTTCTGCCCCCCTGCCCCCCAGTCCCCCGCAGTGTGGGATAACTGGGCATGGGGCTGTCCACTCAGGGGGCTCACTGCATGGGACCCCCTGTGAGCTGCCCCAAGCATGGTGCCCTTGCTTGGTGCTGAGCTGGCAGCAGGACCCTGGCTGTGGCAGGGTGCTTTTTCCAGGGGGGTACCCAGCCCCCTGCCTGCTCTAGTCACTGCACCTCAGTTCCCATTGAGAGGGGCTTCTGCTTCAACCCGGGGGTCCCACAGTTTCCGCCCCAGCCATGGGCAGTGGCCACCCAGCAGGACCTCTCTCACTGGGCGCAGGGAGGGGGACACAGGAACAGAGGCCTCTTTGTGCTCTGGCGCCTGGACCTGCTTTGTATGAGTTGCAGGCTCTCCCTTCGCTGCAGCCGGGCTCTGGGCAGAGCCACTCACTGGGGGGGAGCCGACACCGCTGCCCTCCCCCTCCTTGGCACTGCCTGTGCGTGGCGGGCAGCAGGGGCAGGCAGAGGGGCGGGATGGGGAAGGATGCCGGGGACCACCCAGCCCTGCTCGGTGGCTGTCACCCTTCCAGTGGGGCCAGCGGGGGGGTCCCCAATTGACACATCCCACGACATCTCTCTGCAGAACGGCGCCGTGCCCGGGGAACAGGGCAAGCAGGAGAAGAGTGTCAAGCGTGGCAACTGGGGCAACCAGATCGAGTTTGTGCTGACCAGCGTGGGCTACGCCGTGGGCCTAGGCAACGTCTGGCGCTTCCCATACCTCTGCTACCGCAATGGGGGAGGTGGGTGTCAGGGGGCCAGGGGAGTGGGGTTCCTCTGGGCAGGTGTGGGGGTGCGGCACCCCAGCCCTGCATGGTGTTTCTTAGGGTGGTGCAGGGCATGGGAAGCACAGCTGTGCCTGAGGTCACTGCCCACTCATCCTCTGGTTCCTGCCCACCAGGTGCCTTCATGTTCCCCTACTTCATCATGCTGGTGTTCTGTGGCATCCCCCTCTTCTTCATGGAACTCTCCTTTGGGCAGTTTGCCAGCCAGGGCTGCCTTGGCGTCTGGAGGGTCAGCCCCATGTTCAAAGGTAAGGAGCTGCCTGTCCCTACTGGCACATGCCAGCATGGGACACCTACCATCACAGTGCCCAACATCTGGTGTGACCGACACGCACCACGGGGCACACGCACACCTCTGGCACATCACATGGCCCGGTGCAGGCACCCGCAGCTCGTGCAGCCCTGCACACGCGTGGCCCACACACGGATCACGCTCTGCATCGCACAGGTCCCCTGCGCACATGCCCACCCTGGCTATGCTGCCCTGCACAGCCTGCCTGGCATCCCCTGCACGCATTACACGTGCTCCTGCACACGCGTCGCATCTCCTGCGCAGCCCTGCGCTGGCATCCACTGCGGGCATTACGCACACATCCCTGCGTGTGCCACGTGTGTCCCTAGTGCGTCATACCTGCAGAGGCTACTCAGGTCCCCTTAACACGCTGTGCCACGTCCAGCTGTGGGCATGCTTCTGCAGTTGTCTCCCTGGACCACAGGCAGTGGGTGCTGTGCCCACGTACTTTCCCTGCCGTGGCTGGACCCTGCTCCAGGTGCATCTCCTGGCTGATGAGCACGCTTCTGGCCCATGCTGCTGGCTCCCCTGGCCCACACCTGCAGGCTGCCTGCCAGGTGACATGCCTGTGATGTCATATCTGAGTGCAAGCAGCCCATGTACACACTTTCGTGTGCTCTGCGCAGTGGCGTGCTGAACCTGGGGTGCACTTCTATGTGCTCCTGTGGCCTGTCACATGGCAGCAGGTAACTGCAGGCCTAAAGTCACTGTAGCCAGGAGTGACCCCCACCCAGTTGTTCTCTTGGGCTGCAGACCCCAAAGGTTTGCCTGCAGTTTGTTTGCATTGCCTTGTGTCCCAGGGGACCCTCAGCACCACTGGGCTTGTTTAGAGGTAGGGGATCCTATGCACAGTGCTCCTCACACCTATGCCACAGCCAGGTGCTGAGCCACAGCGTGGCTGCAAGGCTGCTGACAGCACTGCATGCAGTCCACTCCTGCTATGCCACAACCCCGGTGCTATGCGCCGTGCCCGTGCCGTGCCGCCGCACCCTGCCGCTCACCCCTCCCCGGTGCTGTTCCCAGGCGTGGGCTACGGGATGATGGTGGTGTCCACATACATCGGGATCTACTACAACGTGGTGATCTGTATTGCCTTCTACTACTTCTTTGTGTCCATGACGCGCGTGCTGCCCTGGACATACTGCAGCAACCCCTGGAACACGCCTGACTGCGTGGGGGTGCTGGATGGGAACCTCTCCAGCCGTGCCGCCCTCAACCTCACCCAGCTCCTCAACACCACCCAGAAGCGCACCAGCCCCAGCGAGGAGTACTGGAGGTACCAGGGTGTGCGATCGGGGATGGGGGAGGTGGTGATGGTGAGGCTCCACTGATGCTGCTGCCCCCTCCTCGTACAGGAGGTATGTGCTGAACCTATCGGATGACATCGGGAACCTGGGCGAGGTGCGGCTGCCCCTTCTTGGCTGCCTCGGTGTCTCCTGGGTCGTTGTCTTCCTCTGCCTCATCAAGGGCGTGAAATCCTCGGGGAAGGTACCTGTATAGAGATTGAACTCTGGTTCCCTCTCCAGGCCCCTCCCCTACTGGGAATGAACCTCCAGTTGAGGGCATGTCCCCATCCCTTCTGTGCATAGCTCCTCCCCTTTTGGCATTGTCCCTGCCCTCTGTATGCTCCTCCCACCCCTGTGACCTGGCCACATCCCTTCTGGACACAGCTCCTCCCATGTGGCCATGACCCCACCTCCTTGACAATAACGCCTTTTTTCCTTATCACTCTACGCTCTGGACTGTAACCCTAGCCCATAGCCACACCTTAGCCACCTGCCTGTGTTTCCGCCCTGGCCTCCATCCCCACCTCACTGAGGTGCTGCCCCACAGGTGGTGTATTTCACGGCCACTTTCCCCTATGTGGTGCTCACCATCCTCTTCGTGCGCGGCATCACGCTGGAGGGGGCCCTCACTGGCATCATGTACTACCTGACACCCCAGTGGGACAAGATCCTCAATGCCAAGGTGAGCAGGGACGAAGGGTGGCCGGCAGCCAGGGCTGAGCGGGGCTGGGGGCACAGCACTGACCATCCCACTGCCACAGGTGTGGGGTGATGCAGCCTCGCAGATCTTCTACTCACTGGGCTGTGCCTGGGGCGGGCTCATCACCATGGCCTCCTACAACAAGTTCAACAACAACTGCTACCGGTGAGTGCGCAGCCATGGCCCCCCAGCTCTGCCACTGCCTCGTGCCCACTGCTGGCCCTGACTCCTTTTCCCACAGGGACAGCATCATCATCAGCATCACGAACTGTGCTACCAGCGTCTATGCTGGCTTCGTCATCTTCTCCATCCTGGGCTTCATGGCCAACCACCTGGGTGTGGATGTCTCCAAGGTAGCTGACCATGGGCCGGGCCTGGCCTTTGTCGCCTATCCTGAGGCTCTCACCTTGCTCCCCATTTCGCCACTGTGGTCCATTCTCTTCTTCTTTATGCTCATCCTCCTGGGTCTGGGTACACAGGTAGGTCACGGTGGGGCTAACATGTTCAGATGGGGTGCATGGTGGGGCCAAGGTGATGATTCGCTGCCCCCTCTGCCCCATATGCAGTTCTGCCTGCTGGAGACTCTGGTCACAGCCATTGTGGATGAGGTGGGCAACGAGTGGATCATCCGCAAAAAGACCTTCGTAACGTTGGGAGTGGCTGTGGCTGGCTTCCTGCTGGGCGTCCCACTCACCACACAGGTAGGTGACCATGGGACTGTCACCATGGGGTGCCATTGCTATGGCCACCGTCATCAGCCACATCCACTTTGTTGCCACCCTGATGGTATTGATAGCCAGGGCCTGGTCATGCCACACCAACACTGGTGATGGTACCCAGAATTGAGTGTCTCCGTGCTGACTCTGGCATCGGGCATTGCCATGCCAGCTGTGGTGGCAGTGTCCGAGCTGTACTGCCGGCACAATCAGCAGGGCTGTGCCGTTGCCCTGCCAGCGGTGGTAGTACCACAGGGGCAGCTGTACCAATGGGTCTGTCTTCCAGGCGGGCATCTACTGGCTCCTGCTCATGGACAACTATGCCGCCAGCTTCTCCCTAGTGGTTATCTCCTGCATCATGTGTGTGGCCATCATGTACATCTATGGTAGGTGCAGCTGCCTGCAGCCAATCGCATGGTAGGGCTGGCCCAGCCAGCCAATGGGAAAGGGCTCGCCCCAACATCTGGCCAATCAGCCATTAGCTCTGTGCTCCATGGGGAGGCTGTCGCCCAATGGGGAGCTGCAGCCTGGGGAGGCTGGCGGGTCCCACCACAGTGGTGCTGGGGCTGGAGCAGGTGTCGGGGCTCGGGTCATCACCAGGGCTGATGGTTGCTTTTCTCCCCAGGGCACCGCAACTACTTCAAGGACATTGAGATGATGCTGGGCTTTCCTCCCCCACTCTTCTTCCAGATCTGCTGGCGCTTCATCTCACCTGCCATCATATTTGTGAGCATCGCAACCATGAGGCATTGGGCCGTGGGAGGAGGGGGCATGGAGCTCACCTGGACATGGCACCCCTTGGAGAGGAGAGTGCTGGGCTGCAGGAGAGCAGGAATAGGGCAGAGTGGGGAAGTTGTGGGGGCACAAAGTGAACTGCTTTCCACTGGCTGATCCTGCCTATTCCCTTCCCAGTTCATCCTGGTCTTCACAGTGATCCAGTACCGGCCCATCTCCTACAATGAGTACGTCTACCCTACCTGGGCCATCAGCATCGGCTTCCTCATGGCGCTCTCTTCTGTCATCTGCATCCCCATCTATGCCATCTACAAAGTGTGCCGTTCTGAGGGGGACACACTGCTTGAGGTGGGTGGCCAGGGTCTATACCCTTTTGTCTATACCTGGGGCTGCCAGCAAGGCTGTCCCTCACCTCAGTGGAGCTGTCAGCAGTGGCTGCTTGCAGGCAGTATACATAGGGCACCACATTTCTGTGCACCTCTGGAAGCTGCTGGCATGTTTGTGCAGACTGGGGCAGGGGAGCATGGTGGATGCTAATCTTGTCTCCATCCTCTCCTTTTCTCTCTAGCGCTTGAAAAATGCTACCAAGGCAAGCAAGGACTGGGGCCCAGCGCTGCCAGAGCACCGCAGTGGGCGCTACGCCCCGGCGTTCAGCCCTTCCACCGAGTCCCACCTGGAGGTGCAGCCCCTGCAGCCAGAGAAGGGTCAGAGCGAGGCAGCAGCTGCATCCCCCGTGCAGGGCAGCAATGGCTCAGCCCACAGCCAGGACTCCAGACTGTGACCCCCCAACAACCCCACACCCCTCTAACCCCTCTCGCACCTTCCGCTGGCGGAGCCTGGCTCCGGGCCGCACCGGACCATGGGGGCTCTCAGCACCCGTCCCCGAGACCCCCCCACCTCCTTGCCGGTTAACCCCTCCCGCCCCTGCCCCCGTGGCATTCGTTAACCCTCGTGTTTGCGGTAACCTTTGTGCTCGACGCTGGGACAAGAGAGGAGGGGGCACAGCTCCAGGAGGGCCGGGAGCCAGAGGCACTGTGCAGGGGCCTTGACCTGAGGGTATGCAAAGGAGGGGGGGGTGGGATGCTCCCAGGCTCCCACCCCCCCTCTCACTAAGCCAGGCAGCCTACCCTGCCATGGGGCACCCTCCTGACCTTCCCCTGGGGAGGACATGGGGGTGGGACCAGGGTTGGGCATGCCAGGACTGCCCGCACCCTGTGTGTGCACAACGCCATCATGGCAGGGGTTGGCACTGCAGGGACCCCCAGCCCAGGTGGGCACCCACTGTGGCTCAGAGCCTACAGCTGGTCATGCCCAGGGATGGTGCCAGGCACCAGGCCAGCACAGGGAGATGGGGGACAAAGCATCCTGCTTGCACTGGCAGGGGGATCTGACGGCACAAGACACAAGCACTTAGAGCACACGTGCGTACACATGTGTGTCCCTCACAGACACAGCATGGGCACACATGTGGCATACGTGGGCATGCACATACACATGGTACACTGGGGCTGTGCAGGCACTGAGCTGGTATGCTCCCCTCCATGCACCCCTCCACCCTGTGGCCCCACTGGGGGCTGTGGGTGCCCTTCTGGGTGGCCAGGCATCGCCTACAAAGCTGGGCACAGCCACAAGCAGCGTGGGCACAGCCCAGTGCTGCTGCCTGCCCCACAGTGGGGCAGGAGGCTTGGTACTTAAGCCTGGCCGGGGGGTAACGAGACAGGGATGAGATCCAGCTCTCTCTGGCAGCCCCAGCACTGGCAGAGGAGGACCCTCCATGGTGCTAAGGGGGAGCAGGATGGACTGGCCTCCCCCAGCTGCTGCTTAGCAAGAGGTACCAGCGGAGACACGAAGGGCTGCACCAGCCCACTTGCTCCGAGCCATCTGGGGATGCTTAGTCCCTGACCAGTATTAGTGGAACAGGATGCACTGGCAAAAGCCGGGCGGTTTTAAACCTGTCTTCCAGCTCCAGCCAAAGGGCTTGGAGCTCTTGATTTGGGGTGGATGGGATGAGACCCTTCCCACCCTGTTTGCTTCCCCCCCAGCCAGCACCCTGTGCTCCCTATGTTGCAGCCCCGAGGCTGGCACAGGGACACGGCACAGCTTGGCATGGTGGCGGGAGGCGGTGGGCAGCGAGCCCCAGCAGGATGTTCCAGCTCCCCGTCCCGAGCCCCCCGTCATGCCGCGGCGAGGGGCACAGGTTCCCGCATGGTGCCCGTGCCCTGCCCCTCGAGTCACGCCGTTACTCTTCACCTCTAATTGTTAGCAATAACGCGCGCGTCCCTGGGCAGCGCTGCCTGTGCCAGTGTCTCTCCTGGTGTAGAGTTCTAAAGTATCCTAGATTTTAATGAGATTTATATTCCTGAGGCTGTGTCCCACTGTGCCCTTCTTTGGGAACCATGTGGCAGGAGGGAGGGGTTGAAGAGTGGGGGACCACACTTAATGGGTGCAGTTATCCCCTGATGCCAGGTATTGGCACTGAACAGGGAGGCTGGGTCCTGGGGAATTCTCCTTTGGCCTACTTGAACATACAAAACCACCTGGAGGTAAGGCAGAGGATGGAGGACAGGAGTTTATCTCTGCTGGGGGAGAAGATTGTCTCCAGATGGATGGAAGGGCAGCAAATGTCCATGGGACAGTGAGGGCAGCTGGCTTTGCCCTGTGCACTTTGCTCTACCTGGGGCTGGGCACCTTGTTAGGCTCCCCTGCATTGCTGAGTGAGCTGGGGGGGCCTCTAAGAGCAGACAGGGTGAGGCAGGGGCTCTGCCTCCCAGCCAGCAGCTGGAGGTGGCAGACAGGACTTCCCCTCTGTACTCCATAATCGCACTTCCTCATCAGATGGTGCTTTCTCCCACCCCCACCCACCCCCACAAACCCCGCCAACATTTCAAACTTTTATTAAATACAAAACCCCCGGTCTCTACGACCGAACGCTGCATTCAACATACGCTGAAAAAAGGGTCAGACATTCAAATGTACAAAAGTCGCCGGTGCCCCCCAGCCCTGGCGAGCTGCCCCATGCCCAACCCCACTGCTCCCGGTGCCCCGTGGAGTGTCAGGGGTGCTGGGGCTCCCAGTTCCTTGGAGGGGCGCAGGGCTCCTGCCCTGCATGGTCTGGGCCTCTCCTGCCTGCAGCCCCCCCTGCCCCTGGCCTGGAAGGGTGAAGGCTGACAAGGGGAGACCTCAAGGGGAAGATTCCCTCCCTGCTAGAGGGGGGCTGCACCAGCCCGCACCAAGAGGGGCTGGGGGTTCAAATGAGCCCTATTTCCCCCCACCAAAGGGGGGAGGGCAGGTGAGGGCAGGCACAGGCAGGGGCTGCACTCACACACAGCACCTGCCTTTGGGGAAGGGGGATGGGATATAGCTGCCATCCCCCCAGCCCTGGGAAAACTGAGGCACAGCGAGGGGCATTCGCTAATCAGAGGTCTCGGTTTGGCAGAGCTGAGACGGGACCCGGCTCTAAGCACCAGACTAAAGCAGAGGAAGACAGCAAGCCACGTCTGTGTGCCCAGCAGCACGGGCAGTGCCTGGCCAGGGCAGCAACCTCACCTTGATCCTGCCTGCCTGGGGGGCCCAGGCTGCTCCCATCCTCAGCTGGGGCAGCAGTGGCTCCAGCACTGGTAAAGGGGGAAGCCTGCACCCCACTTCTCACAGCGCTGGTGGGGACCCTCCAGCTCTCACAGAGCAGTAGGATTTCACCCTCCCTGCCCAGGGTGCAGGCAGGAGCTGGCATGGACTGGGGACTCCTCACCAGGCCTGGGGTTGCCCCCTCCCTCTGTGCCAGGAGCCGCTCGCAGGGCAGCCGGGCTCGTCCACCAACACACCACGTATGGGGCAGGGGTCCTGCAAACACACTCGTGGGGATGGGGGGGACAGAGAAATCCTGGGGACCAAAGGGCCGGCTGGGGGGCAGCCGTCTCTGGAAGGCAGCAGAGTAGGCAGAAAATATCCCTGTCCAGTCCTAGCTCTTGAGCTGGGGCAAAACCCACCATGCCCAGCGAGCCTGGGCACAGGGGTTCCCGCTGACAGGAGCACTAGCCGCGGGCCAGGCGGGGCGGTGGCCTGCCGATCTCCACCGTGATGTTGGTGTACATGGGCTGGCGGGAGATCTCCACCAGCCGGTACTGCAGCGAGCTGATCCCGTCCCGCTTCATCGTCATTTTGGTGTTCTGGATCTTGGTGAATCTGGTGGAAAGAAGAGCAAGATGAGGATGGGGGAATATCTTGCTGTAGTGCCAGCAGTGCTGGACCTCTTTGGGGGTGAGCAGCCAAGTGATTGCCCAGCGTCCCAACTGCCCCAGCCCTGTGGCTCACTCACCTCTGCGGGTTGGGCTCGTTGTGTTTGTCACGTTCATGCTTAATCATGCGGTACCTCCCGATGCGGATGTCGGGCCTCGACACCTTCATGCCATTCAGGGAGATGCTGGGGGCCAGGAGCAGGGTGGGATCAGTGTGTGGGCACCAGGGTGGGACATTCCCCAGCCCAGAGACCTCTAAGGTCAGACCCCAGGCAAAATAAGCCTGTCCCTGGTTAAACAAAGCTGTGCCAAGCCAAGATGAGCAAAGCCAGGCCCCACCCAGACCAGTGTCATGACCTAGGGTGCCACATGCCCCATGGCAGTGTGCCCAAAGCGCCACTCGTATCCAGGGACTGGCAGCTGCATTCAGCCCGTGCCGCACACAGGCAGCCATCCGTGTGCAGCCATCCGTCCCTCTCTCCCTTCCTCCCTCCCTCTGCGGCCCCTGCCCTTTACATTCCCTGAATGCCGCTGCCTAGCCCTTTCCTTGGAGCCCTCCCCTCACAGCAAGGGCTGCCTGAAGCTCTTCCAGAGCTCCACACACTTCTTGTACCCCACCCCAAGCCCACTTTGTGTGGAAATCACAACTGTGCCATGTGCCCAGGGCTCCCACAAGGGTGTTTTGCTCGTCTGGCCATTACAGGCTGGTTACACCCCACTGGCTGCACACTGCTTCCCTGAGCAGCACCGTGGGGGAACTCATGGGAGGTGAGGTGGCCACTGTCCAGCTCTGGCACCCAATGCAGGGTGTGGGGAGATTGGGCTCTGCTCCACACGCAGCTGTACTGCTGCCTGCTGGCTGCCGGCAGGAATGACTGCATGGCTGCTGCTCAGCCACTACTGAGATCCTTCCAAGTTTTTAATCTCAGCCCTGGACACATCCAAGTTTAGCATCCCAGCCCTTGTATGGAGCAGAGCCCACAGGCACACCACCCTGTGGGTGCAGCACATACCACACTGCAGGGCTTCAGCCACAAAGGAGACAGAGAGGTGTCCTGCAGCCCCGCAGCACCTTGGGAGGGGCCAGTTCCATCCATGAGGAACTTCATCAACCCTGAAGCTGGAGTGTAATTCAATCCCTCCCTGACATATGGCACGGGCCCTGCACATCCCCCACAAAACTGGGAACACCAGTGCTGTAAGAATGCTATGTCAGTGCTCGGCGGGGAGCCTGGTGCACCAACCAGTCAGTGCTAGCAAGGGGTTGGGCACCTACCGATTAAAGATGTCATCGTCCTCTCCTCCCCAGCCCCAGTACTCATTGGGAAAGCCATTGATCTTCAGGAACTGGGACTTGCTCAGCCCAGAGACACCACCAAAGTAGCCAGCATAGGGCAGCCTGCAGATTGACAGCAAATGGGTCAGCCCCAGGGACAGGAGAAGATGAAGGTGAGCCCCATGGGGACCCCCATGTACAAGCACCGCCCTTTCCTATATCACCCTCCTACCCAGGGTGCCCTCTCCCATCTCAGGTCCACAATTCGAGGTGACAATCGAGGGTGGTTGCCCTGATGTCACCCCAGACAGATATTCCAGCCCTGCCTGGGCAGAAACACCCCAGCTCCCCAGGGCACCCACCTGAACCCAAACTTGTCCATGCCAACAGCAAAGTGCCGTGGCTGCTCATAGCAGCGATAGAGGTTGCGATCGTCCATGGGGATGAGGTCCACGTCGCTGAAAATGAAGCAGTCATACTCCTCGTCGTCCTTGAGTGCCTCCATGAATCCCACGTTGAGCAGCTTGGCTCGGTTGAAGGTGTCTTCACCGAACTGCAGGGCAGAGCTCAGCAATGCCTGCTCGTCCACCCCAGCCCCGCCACCCCCCTTGCCCCTGCCCCCCTCACCTGGTTGATGATGTAGATACCATAAGCCACCTTCTGCCGGCGCAGGATGGGGTGCAGGTAGTGCAGCCAGTACTTGAGGTGGTGCTCGCGGTGCCGGAAGGGGATGAGGATGGCCACCTTCTGCCGGGGCAGGCAGTCTGGGGGAGTGTACTTGCCACCCTGGCGTACATCAGGATTCTCCCGCTGCACTCGCTCCATGCTCATGGGAGAGCTGAACTCGATGAGCAGGCGCCCAACTGTGAGAGGGAGGGCAGAATGATGCCCACAGGACAGGATATGGTCAGGGTCATGGTCACCGGCTGCTTCTGCCCAGAGTGATAAAGTAAACAGCAAGGGGGACCTGCAAGGGGAACCAGCACTGCCGAGGGCAGAGGGCGCCCAAAACCTTTCCTAAACAGGGGCAGAGAGACTGGGCTAACAAAACCTTAAACCAGCTCTCCTGACACAGTTCCAGGCTGGGGTTTCTCTACTACTTTACGGGGAAGCCATGCCCAGGGCCCAGGGAATGTGGATGTCAGCTATGGCCACCCACCGCAGCCTTATGTTCAGAGTCAGAGCCCAAATTCATCCCCAACGCTCAACCAGCATGTCTCACCTAAGCCAGGAGGTGTCTCCTGGCAGGGCTGCAAGGGCTTCTCGGTGGCAGACTGGTTGGTGCTGGGCTTGGTGCTGGGGGATGGGACCTCAGCACCGGCTGGCCCGTAGCTGGGAATGGTGCCGTTGGGGCGGGAGGAGTTGGAGAAGGGGTGGGCGCGCGAGGCGTTCCTGGCGTTGAAACGGCTGAAGAAGTCCAGGTGCTGCGCGTAGACGTCAAAATAGAGGATCATGATGATGACAAAGTGGAGCAGGCAGAGCAGCAGCACAGCCTTGCAAATCCTTTCCAGGGTCACCCCCAAGAGCAGCCTGGTCATCTTCTGGGCACAGGCAGGCAGACATGTGCGCTTGGCGGGGCAGGGGGGCGGCTCCAGCCACGGTCCTGATCCTGCCAAGACATCTCACACTCAGGACACCACAAGCCTGAGCCCCTAACCCAGCCCATACGACACTGGGACAGCAGGAGCAGCACAGCCCTGATGTAGAAGTGAAGAGCTTGCAGGTTGGTATGCCAGGGAGCACCCCAGGGGGAATGCTGCACCTGGATCCCTGCTCTGAACGCACAGCCATGAAGACACGAAAGGTCCTCAGCCCCACGTAGCAAGTCCCCTCCTTGCTTTCCTAGGCCAAGACTAGAACAGGACAGATTCACTCCCCTTTCCTTTTTCCCACCCAGAGAGAGGATGGGGATACCTCCATGCATGCCACAAAGAGCCTCCATGGAAGTTGGGCCCTTGAAGAAGGCCACGCTCTCCAAAAACACAGCCAGCCTAGGATGTCCCAAGGGCACGACGAGTGTCCCCACCAGCCACCCCTTTCTGAGGCACCCCACTTCCCTGTTCCCCATCCTGCTCCCTCCCCGCAGAACAACAGCAGCAGCATCAAAGCGGGGTGGCAGTGAGACTCATGCTGGTAGGGGCCCTCCTCAAGGCACCCAGCGGGTGAGCAGCTGCGTGGCAGACACCGAGCCGAGCCCAGCCAAGCCGAGTAGGACATCTCAGCGCCCCTGAGTCAGGGTTCCCTGCCACCTCCAGGCGGGTCTGGCTTACAGGATCAGCAGCGCAGATCCTCTCCCCTCCAGCTGATGGTGAGGCCTCCTGGGACATTGGGACTGCTGGGAGTCAGGGTCCCCTTATCTCCCACATGACATCTGGAGCTGGGCCAGAGTCCTGTCAGAAAGCTAGCTGGGAGAGTCACTAGAGAGTCCCAGACAAGTTAAACCATCTGGCCTTTCCCAGCCCTGCCACTGCCAGGGCTCAGGCTGCAGCACAGCCATGCATCCCAGTTCCTGCCCTGATCTTTGTCCTGCTAGTCCCGCTTTCAGAGAAGCTGCTAGGACACAGCAAGGCAATCACAAGGGACAGGCACCAGGATTCACAAGGTCCTGGGGACCTGCAGCACGGCCTCCCTACTGGCTGCAGGTGGCACCCAATGGTGCTGGCAACTGGTCACTGGCAGCTGCCAGCCCTGTCCAGTCAGGCTCCCCAGGGAGCCACAGGACACTGAGTCAAGCAATGATGGCCACACAGGATGGGTGTAGGGATCAGAGCTGAGGTGTGAAGCAGGATACTCTGCCCAACCCTGCTCTGGTGTGTCCTCTCCCAGTTGCAGAACTGACCCTGGCAGGCAGACCCTGGAGCCCACCCCAGGCAGGGAGGTGCTGGAAAAGGCTCTGAGCCCAATGCTCCAGCTGTGTCTGCCCTCTCTCTGCAGGATGCAGAGCAGTACCCCTGTGGGACGGGGTGTCCTGGCATGTGTCAGCAGCCCAAATCCACATCGAGCTTTTTCTAGAAAGTAGCCCCCTGAAGAAAAGCTGGCTTTGCTGTTATCACCTAAACTTTCATCTGATCACAGTGCCTTGTCACCCTGCACAGCCCTTCACACAAGAACCTGCCTGCCCCTGGCACCTGCCAGAAACCCTCCCCAAAAACCTGTGCAGCAAGCATATGGAGTGGTGGTGCCTCGAGAGCCAGACGGGGAGGAGATAGGGAAAAATCAGAGCTGGTTTTAGGGGCCCTTTGGCAGAGTGGTCCACGAAGCAAGTAGAGCGACACTCAGCAAGAACAAAAGCAAAGCACTCCATCAAGCAGTGGCCACAGGACACCACGAACATGAGTGGGCTTAGAAACAACTGCTAAGGAGGGGGTTATGAAATATGATGTCATCTCCCCCCACCGCAGCATATGTGCAGGGTGTGAGAGGCCAAAAGCAACCTGGGGCTGGGGAGCTGGTCCCCAGGGTTTCACGCCGGTGCAGTGTGTGCCATGGGGCTGGTGATGCTCGTTTTGGAGGGGATGCTCAACCCCGTGGACTCAATCCTTCTTCCCACGAGACATCCCAGGGCTGGGAGAAGGGAGGCACGGTGGGAGCCGATGGCCCCGATGCCCTAAAGGTGGCCACCTCCCGGCCAAAAGTGGGGCGAGGGGGCGCATTCAGCACAACTAACACTCCCCCGCCCCCTAATTTTCCCAGTCCCCGACACACGCAAAAACTTATTAAAAAAATGAGAAGCAACCTCAAAATAAGGCTTTCTCCCGAGATGGGGATGGTGCCGCCCATGAGTGACCGGGATCGAATCCCCCGGGTCGCATCCCGGGCCTCCCCCGCCCGGCCAGGCCTGCCCGCGCCGCTCCACTCACCGCGGCCTCGGGGCTGCCGCGCCGCCCCGGCGCCGGTCAGCNCACGCCGGCTCCGCCCGCCGCCGCCGCACCGGGCGGGGCCGCCGCCACCGCCCGCCCCGGAGCCGCGGGGCGAGGAGGGCAGTCCCGCAGGCACCGGGGCCCACGGACGCGGATCCCACGGATGCAGAGACACCCCGGGGTGCGCGATGCCTCCTCCTCCACCACGGGATGCTCAGCCCTTGGCCCCAGGCGCGGCACCGGGGACCCTCCAAGCACCTCCTGGACACAGGCACAGGGTGTCCCGGCCTTTCTTCGCTCCCTTGCTCCCCGCTGCCGGGAGGCAGCGCTTCCACGGACCCACCTGCGGCGACTGCCACGGTCCCGGCCGTTGGTGCTGGCTCAGCGTCCGTTGTAACCTATTTGAGGTTCCATCCCCCCCACACCACCTTTTCTATGTTCCATTGCTAGGAAACACTGGGAATCTCGCCCTCCCTACCACAACGGCATTACTGAAAGATCTTGGTCTGGTCCCACCGCAAGTTGGGCCAACCCCAAGCAGTTTTCGCACTGTCTGCTGCCTTTCTCTTCCTGCCACCCCCTCAGCCCCCCAGCTCCCTTCCCCAGCACTTGTGCCTGTTTAGAGCAACCCCTGTCCCTGAGGCCTCTCATCCCATGCCTAGCTGCTCACCCAAGCGAGGGCTTTCACGGTCCCTTCAGAAGCTCCCTTCAGCAGACAACCTTTCAGAAGAGGACTGAATGGCACCCAAGCAGCCCAGCCCTGCTCCACCCCTGCAAACAAGCCCTGCTGAAAGCAGTCCAACTTCTGCCTCCAGCTCTTGGTTTGGCTCCTCAGCAGGTGGCATTTTCCTCATCAATACCTACACATGGTTACCAAAATATCTTTCAACTCCCGCTGCTGCTGCTTCTAAATGAGACAAGGTGTAAGATCCTGGAGCCTTAAGCTTTGTTTCCTCTGCTTGAGCAGCAGGTGTTTAGCAGGTGTTTAGCCCAAGTCCTGGAACCCAAGCACACACGCCTAGAATGAGGTGAGCATAGGGCGTGCTCACCATATCACCACTGGCTATGGCAGGCGGGCTGTGGGTCAGACTGAGAGCAGCCCTGATGGGTCTCATACCCTTACAAGGGGCCTATGGGCAAGTCTGGAGCCCATTCCCCTGCCAAAGCTGTGATACACAAGGGCAGGACTGGGAGAGTAGAATGCACCTCATAGAGGCACATTTCTGACAATCAGATGCATCTGGGCAGGGCAGGGCAAGGCCCATCCCTGAAAGACAAGTGAGTGAGTCTTTCAAGACAGCTGTTGACCAGGAAGATGATTAACCCATAAAGCAGCTTCTCTAACACCAGCACAGCCTCTGCAACCCCAGACATCTCCTTCCTGAGCTTGGTGTGGGTCTGACGAGGTAGCTCTGCAGCTCCCAGGGGCCTCATATGTCTCCAGCCTGCAGGAGCAGCAATGGGATACAGCTCTCATGCAGGACAGGCAAAAGTCTGCCTACACCTGACACCCTTTCTTCAAACCAGGCAGGCCCCAGTTTGTGTCCTACCACTACAGAGGGCACACATTGCTCCAGTGAGAGCCTCCAGTCCCAGGGGACAGCCATCACACTGACCAGGGGCAGCGGCTTGGTTTTCCCCCACAATTGTCATGCACCCAGGACTGAAATACACTGCAGTCCCAAAACTCATAGGACAATGTGGAACAGAGGCAGGAGACCAGCAGATCTCAGAGGGGTCGTGCAGAGGCAGCTGCCCTGGTTCAAGGGCAAGAATCAGCAGGCTCCAGCAGCCTCACTGCTGCCCCAGCCTGTTGCATCCACGTGGGAAGAGAGGGGCAGCTCCAGGCACGCATCTGCTCTGACACACCACTGGAAGATCGGTGCTTTCTCTATGAAGGTATACTGGTAGCAGAGCAGGATGAGGGCCTTGTGCTGGTTACAGCAGACAGCAGAAGCAGACGGATCTTGTTCTTCCCTTCCCCCAAGCAGCAGATGAGCTGCAGGTCCAGCTGTCCACAGCCAGCTTCCCCACACTATTCAGCACAGCCAGGGAGAGGGAACAGAGCCAGCACAAAGCGTCCCCACCCCTGGGACCTCTGCCAGAGCCCCCTAGACAGAGGGGCACTGCAGACTGAAAGAGCCCCAGCACGCAGCCAGCAGTCACACCAGGGAGCTGCAGGCTGGAGGGCATCCTTTGAAGAGGCAAAAGCTTCACTTGTCTGCCCCTCTGGTGCCCCCCGGCTGCACAATGGGGCTACGGACACCATGTACAATCCCACTGCACTAAACTACCTGGATGGGAAAGGCCCAAAGCAGCTTGTGTGTTGGGCTGCTAGGAGCCTGGCAGAGGCAACACAGAGCTGCCTGCTGCCCGTTCCAACAGCCTTGTACCTGCTCCAGGCAGCAAGGCACAGCTTCGTGTTCCCACAGCCCAGGCAGGGCAGCTCTTGCAGTCTGAGCAGGCAACAGAATTTAACCCCACACAGGCAGGACACCACCAGGCTTCTGGAGCAGATCACGGATTTTGTCAGAGGCATAGAGAGGAATCTCTGAGCAGTGGGGCAGCCCAAACCAGCACTTGCTTTCTGCAAACCTCCCTGGCATGCATAGGGCAGAGCAAGAGCTACATCCTTGGACGAGAACCATATTTATTTCACTGACACAGAATTGCACTGATGGTTGATTCTACACACCGGGGACGGGCAGCAGCAGGGTCCCATGGGCTGGGCCAGGCCGCTGGGGGCAGAATTCACACAGAGAAATTTGTTTCTTCCGAGGGGCCGACTGATCTGCAGGATGGGACTCTATGCAGTCAGGCTCCTGCTCCCGACGCCAGGAATCTCCCACCCCAATCAAGTATAGAAACATTAAATAAGTATATACAGAACCTCTTGGGGTGGGCTGGAACAGGCTGAGTGCAAGAGGGCTCAGCCCATTTTTACTCTTGATGTCTAGAAAGGAAGAAAGAAGACAGGTTAGATTGTGGCCCACAAACTCCAGCTCAGCACCCCAGTCCCACCCAAGCACCCCAGGACCATCCAGAAGCTGCAGACAGCTTATCAGTCCCACTGGTAAGACATGAGCATCACACAAGGTGCACCCAAGGTGACACTCTTGGTGACAGGGGGGCCACCAAAAGGGTTGCAAATATGCACAGTATGATGTGGGAAGAGCTGTTCCACCCCAAACCTTGTAAGCACCCTCCCCATCCCAGTGCAGAAGATTGTGCTGAAGCCCAGTTGTGTCTCCCTGGAGCTGGAGAGCATCCAGGGTGACAGGCACCTTGTGCTCATGTAGGCCTGGTGGCCTCAGGATGCAAGTACCTGCAGAATAGCAACGATGACTCCAAACAGCCCTATGGCACTGCCAAAGATTTCCACGATCAGGATCTTGACGAAGAGGCTGGCATTCTGGGCATCAGCCAGGGCAGCCCCGCTGCCCACGATGCCCACACAGACCCCACAGAAGAGATTGCATAAACCCACAGTCAGACCAGCTCCAAACATGGAGAAACCTGTGAGAGAAGAACACTGCAAGAGCAGGGGGTAACCCCCTGCCACCTGCACCCAGGACATGCTGCAGAAGCTCTGCCTCGAGGTGACAGAAGACCTGGAGCTGCCCAGAACCGCCCTGTTTGGGGAGCACGACTGCTCTGAGGTGTGCCACAGCTCCTGCAGTGCCAGGCCAGCAAGGGACAGCAACCTGCTGCCACCCAGGGGAGAAGCAGTGCTGCTGCTGCTGGGCAGCACAGCCCGCTGGGGGCAGGAGGACCTTGAGAAGGTAAGCAAAAAGCTGCCTTTTGGCAGAAGAGTCGCATGTCCTTCAGAGACCAGCAGCAGCCCAAGGGTAGGTCAGAGCGTGGGGGCCAGGGTGGGGCAGTGTTCACAGAGACAGAACCAGGGACCTAGCAGTCCTTACCTGCGTGGTAGTTCCTGGCTCCAATCTCTTCTGGCGTGACTCCATTAAAAGGCTGGGAGGAAGCACAGGACCTGGGTTAGGGACAAGTCTGTGGTGTCTGGAAAAGGTACCTGCCCCTGATACAGCAGGAGGCAGCCACATTTTGACCAGAGCTGGTCCCTAACTCCATGTCAGGCTGGCTTCGTGTCATCTGCCTTGTGTGTGCTCTCCCAACCCCTCTTCATCACAGGCAAGGATCACTACACAGACCACCAGCTCCCAAAGGCACAGCAGTGTTCAAGGCTCCCACAGTGCTACCACTCACAACACTGGCCCGTGACCAGCTGGGCCAGCGCAGGGATGGCAGGGCAGGCCAGGTGCTCCCATACCTCAGCCATGTTACTGATGACTATTGCCATGATGATCCCGTAGATGGCCACGGCCTCGCAAAAGATGATGCTGTGGGAGAAAGGCAAAGCCTGAGCACAGCATCTCAGTCTGTCTGACCAGAGTGTCCCGGGGGAAAGACCCCACCCCAAGGAGCCCCTGCCACTTCACGCCTAGCCAGCCAGACCCCTCCACAGCCATATGGGAAGCAACCCACTGCTTTCCTTTCAAGCTAGGGGGAGCTGCCAAACACAAAGGCTAGATGCTGGTTGTGCTGTGGCACCTGAGTAAGCTGCAAGGATCCTATGGGAAGCAGGCCTAGGCAGCCCTGCCCTTCACCAGCCCCTTTCTGCTCCTTGTGGAAGGGTTGTGCAAGGAGAACCCTTGCCTAGGCAGGATGTGTGATCTCAGGGTGTTTGTTTTGAACACACTGTGCTCATTCACAGCATGGTATCACACAGTGACCCTTCAAAGCAGCACTCTGGCTCCTTTAGGGCTCTTTGTTTTGAAAGTAAACAGCATCAGCAGGTCAGCAAGGAACAGTCTGCCAGCAGCACCCAGCTAGAGAGCACACAGAAGCCTCTTCAATGCATTGTGACCTGCCCCACTCAGGTGCAGCATGACAACTAACCACAGGTCTGTGCTTACCTCACCAGATTCTTCGTTTTGATCCGTGGGGCTTTGACTCCGCCACCAATAATGCTGGAGCCCGTGATGTAAATCCCCCTGTAGCAGACAAGGGTGGTTGGTGGAAGGTCTGGCACTCACAGAATTCTATACAGAAACCAGGATCTTTCAGCTCAGCAAAGAATCAAGCATGCAGGTGGGGGACACTGAGCACTCAGCCCAGCCACTTGCAGGGTAGGAGTGGCCCCAGACTGCTATACCAGCAGAACTGCTGGGGCTCAAGAGCCACCACTGGACAGCCTGGGCTCCAGGGTACAGCTTCCAGAGACTTCCCTGTCTTTCCACTGACACTGCTGCCTGTGGGCTGGTCCACCCAGACCCCCCCAGCGGCCCAGCAATTCAGCCCCACTGCTGTGGTGACCCACAGCCCTACATGTACACATTGTTCTACCCCTGATCTGCTGTGAGAAAACTGCAGTGTATACACAGCCACCAAGGTGGGACAGCAGGAGAATACTGAAGAGCCAGTCCCACTTACCAGGCAGCTCCCACCACAGACAGGGAGATGGCCAAGCCAATGCCCAGGTTGGACCACATGTAGGGTGAGGTCTCTGTCAGAAACCTGGAGAGGAAGAAGTGTTCTGACTTAGCACAGAGGCTGAGCCCCCATAATCACACCACACAGCCTACCCCGAAACAGGTAGCCCTCTGCTGAATTACGAAGCCCAGGATCGGTTGGGCAGCCAGACAGTGGGACATGAGAACCTCTCTCTGCCAGCCAGAAACACAGGACCCTCACCTGCATGGATCAAAATCTTCTTCCCAAACCCTCACTGTGAAGCAGAAGCCTGGGCTCAGAGACATGGAGGGCAGAGCAGCAACAGCTGCATCAGGATCTCATATGGAGCCAGCCACAGGAACACATGGGCTGCATCCATCCCACCTCCCGAGGAGCAGAAGCCCTGCTCACTGTAGCTCTTGTTCTCCTGCGATGCAGTGACCACTGTTCATCACTCAAAACCAAGTGCTGCTCCTGGGAGGCACTGCCAGCACTGCCTGCTTCCTTGCACAGCCCTAAGGATGCCCGTGTTTACAGGGAACTCACCAAGCCACATCGAAGCGGAAGCCCAGGTCAAATATTGTGTAGCAGATCCCTGGAAAGCAAGAACAAGATGGAAACCTCCAGGAAGGCACCAGCTGGATCCAGCACTGCTGGTTCCTCCCCACCTGCAAAGCCCCGAGGCAAAAGCCCAGGAGCACAGCACAGCATGAAGGAGAGTTACTGGGAGCACTGGCTCAGACATGCAGAGTGTGGGGAAGGGCGTTACTTCCAAATCCTACTCCTGTGATCCCAACACTTCCACATCAGCACAGAACAGACAGCCTGGACCTGTGGTACTGTCAGGCCCCATCCCAGTCTTGCCCAGAAGATGACTGTGGTTGTTGTCACACTCATTTTCTGTTCCCTGGCCCTGCTGAGCACCCACAGACCATGCTGAGCTACAGGTCTCAAGGGCAATCCATAGCCATGTGCCCCAGCACAGTCTCCACTGTGGCTCTCCAGTGGCTCAGCTCTGTTGGAGAGCCACACACAGCTCCAGGGAACCAGCTCTGAGCTCTTCCCTGCCACAGGAGGGACAAGAGGAGCGAGGCTGTGCCCTGACTGACCATCACATGCTGCTACATCACCATCCCATCAGCATTTGTGTTGCTTCCCAGGAGCCCATCAACACCAGAAGCTCTAGCTTTCCTCCAACACCCCCCTTTGCAATGCTGTGGGTTCAAGACATGACTGCTGTCCTCAGAATTTTCCCCAGGGTAATTTCCAGATAAATTTATACTCCAACACAGGCAGGAGACATCAAAGCACTGCCCTGAGAAACTCAAAAAAGCCCTTCCTTTCCAAGGAGGGCTTGCCCTCCTGTGCTCATCTCCCACCTGGAACCACAGCCAAGAGTCACATCCCTGCACAGCACAGGCACATGCAGAGGTGCTTGCACTGAAACCCTGCCTTACTCTGAGCTCCTGAATGGGAAACATGGCTGCAGACCAGAAAAGACACTTGCTCTTTGCTGGAAAAGGGAGGGTGACCCAGCCCTGAGGAACAGATAAGCACAGGCATCGTGGCACTGTGTGCTCCATGCCAGACAGAGAGGGTCAAGGGACAGCTCTACCATATCTGACTGGAATCAGTGTGTGACGCCAATGCTGTGTATGGTTGGAAAAAGAGGAAATGGGAGATTTCTGAAATGCCTGAATGCAGCAAAGAGGTCACTGCACATGTCCCACTGCTCCCTTCCACTCCAGAGTCACAGCCTGGAGGTGGGGGGTGATGGCAATGTGCCCAGCAGAAATATGGGAGCAGGACCATGCCCCCCAGGTTGAAGAAGCCCTTCCCTGTGCACAGCAAAGACGACTCATCCCACTGGAAGGCCTCAGCACTACCTCAGTGTAGGGAGACCTGTGCAGCAGGGATGTCCCCATCATTCTTGTGTGCTCACACCTCCACGAACAGCTCAGGTCTCTGCACCCCACTCACCAGGGGGGCACACAAGCACTGTCAGGCAAGCCAGCGAGCCCCATAATGAGAGGTGGTAATGCTGGTCACTCTCCCTGCCACAGAACTGGGGTGCTCCCCTTCCCTGTAGTGACACACAAGAATGAGGAATGGTGCCACCACAGCCAGGGAACACAAAGGAAAGCCACAGACCAGCCTGCATGTCTGGTAACCTTCAAGGATGATCTCTGGTGCTGGGCCCAGCCAGCCTGTGACTTATGTTTTGGCTTTGCTGCTTGGCTGTCAGAGCAGGAACTGAATCCAACTAGCCTCAGCTGCCTCCACTCCCCAGAAGTGGTAAGGAAGAGCTACAACCAGCTCAGGGCAGATCCTCAGGGCACCTTTCATCTCTTCAAGAGCAGGTGTAACCTTAGATTCATATGCAAAAGAAACAGGGTAAAGGACACTTTCCTGTGAGCTCTGACTTCCAGCCCTGAAGCCACAAGGACAGAAGATAGGGCAGCAAGACTGGAGGATCAAATCAAGGCTTAGGACAAAGACAGCACAAAAAGACACTGCTGCAACACTGCACAAGAGCAAGACCATTTCATAATCATGTCTTCCTCAAAAAGGGACTGCAACAGGGCAGGGGAAGTTAAGAGCAACTGGGATCAGCTCAGCGAGATTTTCCGACAGTCTCATGTTCACACTGTGCGGCTGCACCGGTGTGAGCCTCATGATTCAGAGAGACAAGTGAGGCAGCCCTGGGCCCACAGTGGGTCCACCAAGCCCTGGAAACACGAGGGAGTGAGACACCCTTCACTTCTGACTCATTCTCTCCCCTCACCCAAACACCGAAGCAAGAGCCAAGGTCTCCCCAGCCTCCACCTGGTTTGTGGTCACTTCACTCTATGCTAAGACAAAAATAACCAGCAGTCCCCACACAAAATCTACCTGCTGGTCCATGGGCATTAAATCCATCCTCCCAAAGCCCAACGCCTTCAGCAGCAGAGCGTGGGCTGCCATGAACCGCAACACGGCCACGCAGCAGCTCCACGATCATCCGAACTTGCATGTTCTCTCATGCTGCCATAGCTCGGCAAAGCAAGGCGATCTCTCCACCCGAGAGACATCAACCATCACAGTCTGAAGGACCAGGCTCCTCCTGCCTTTACCTCCCCTAATCTGCCAAGCCCAAACACGATTCCTGACCAGCACCAGCACCTGCCTGCTCCCGCACGCACAGAGAAGCAAATCAACTGTTCATGCCAGACAGGCTCAGAGCGCTGAAAGCTGCGCTTCCTACAGCCACTGGGAGTTACACGGCACCGCTGGGGGCTCCGAGGGAGCAGCTACCAGCCCCAGCGGTGATGCCCAGGCTGGGGAGCCCCACGGCAGCGCTCCCGGTCGTGCCGCAGACCACGGACCAGCTCTGGGGAGCACCGAGGCAACGAGAGGCCTGACAACGCTGCACCCCCCAACTCCCGCCTTCCTTTTGCACACCAGAGCAACCCTCCCAGCCCCTCTCCAGAGAGGAAGCAGCCAGCACGGGCATAGTCAAGAACCGCAGCGTCCCCTCGGGCCCGGAGACCTCTCCTGCCCCACGGCTCAGTCCCGCAGCGCGGCCCCGCGACCCCCCGGCCTCCGCGGCCCCGCGCCCTCCCCCGCCCCGGCGCTGACCGACGCCGAGCAGCGTGGTNCCCCCTCTCCACCCCGTTGTGGGCGGGACTTCTGGGTAGGGGAGGGCAGAGCCGAGCTCCCATTGGCCAGTGCCGCGCCGCAGCCCGGAAGCGAGCGCAGGGTCCCGCGTGCCGTCATGGCCACGGCCTTCAGCAGCGACGGGGAGGCTGCGCTGCGGCGGGAATTGCACGCGGCCGCGGCGGCGGCACCCCGGGGTGACCTCGACGGCTTCTACGAGATGGGCCGGGCCGCCGCCTTCGTACGGGATGGCGGATTCCGCAAGGTGAGTGGGACCGAGGGTGGAGCCGACCGGGGGCTGCGCGCCGCTCGCTCTCCCCGTGCCTCACAGGATTGTTAGCGTTGGAAGGGATCTCTGGAGATCATCCAGTCCAACCCCCTTGCCAAGGCAGGGTCAGCAGAGCAGGTTACACAGCAACGCTTCCAGATGCGTTTGCAATGTCTCCAGTGACAGAGACTCCACGACCTCCCTGGGCAGCTGTTCCAGTGCTCTGCCACCCTCAGTGTAAAGTGTTCTTCTTCATGTTGACATGAAACTTC
>VZRF01011301.1:863790-899555 GCA_013396875.1 Vireo altiloquus | reverse complement strand
GCGTGGTCCAGAAGGCGAGGCCGAGCCCCGAGTAGAGCAGGGCGAGCCCCGTCATGGCGGCGGCGGCGGGACCGGGCGGC
This sequence comes from Vireo altiloquus, assembly GCA_013396875.1. Taxonomy (NCBI): domain Eukaryota; kingdom Metazoa; phylum Chordata; class Aves; order Passeriformes; family Vireonidae; genus Vireo; species Vireo altiloquus. The sequence goes on along the minus strand of VZRF01011301.1, from coordinate 899,475 downwards.
GCGGCGGGAGCAGATCGGGCCGGGTCACCTGACCCCCGCGCGGCACGTGTCCGGAACTGCAGCGCCCGGACGGAAGTGGCGTAACGTCACCGAAGCCACCGCGCCCGCTTATTGGCTGCCTGGTTTGACAGTGGCGGGAGAACTACATACACCACAATGCACCGCGACCAGCACCTCTCTCCATTGGCTGCCGCCCCCTCTCCACCCCGTTGTGGGCGGGACTTCTGGGTAGGGGAGGGCAGAGCCGAGCTCCCATTGNGGGATCTCTGGAGATCATCCAGTCCAACCCCCTTGCCAAGGCAGGGTCAGCAGAGCAGGTTACACAGCAACGCTTCCAGATGCGTTTGCAATGTCTCCAGTGACAGAGACTCCACGACCTCCCTGGGCAGCTGTTCCAGTGCTCTGCCACCCTCAGTGTAAAGTGTTCTTCTTCATGTTGACATGAAACTTCTTGTCTTTTAGTTTATGGCCATTGCTCCTTCCTCTGTCCTGTTGCAGGGCACCACTGAAAAGAGTCCAGCACCGTCCTCTTGGCACCCACCTTTGAGATACTTATGTGCATTAATGAGATCCTGTCCTGGTTCCAGGCAGGACAAGGTTAATTTTTGCAGTAGCCAGGAGGGGGCATGGCCAGGACCCAGAGGTTATTCTGTACCACCTCCCATAATTTTTTGGGGACAGGGAAGGGGTCCTTCCCGGGTCCTGTAGTGTGGGATGGTAAAGTATTGTCAGAGCCCTGCATTGAGCACTCATGTGTGAATTGCTTGTCTCTTGTACGCTGTTACTAATATTGTTGCTGTTACCATTGGTTTTCTTATTTAATTTGCTGTTTCCAGTAAATTGTTCTGATCTTGACCTGTGATCTTTACCCTTCGTGCCTCTGATTCTCCGCTCCTTCCCGCTGCAGGAGGAAAGGGAAGGGGGAGCAAGCGAATGGCCTGTGGTTTGGAGAGGCTCAGTGGGAACACTAAATTGGGGAGCACCATTCCTAAGCCACAAAAAATCTCCTCTCAGTCTTCTCTAGACTAAACAGGCTCAGTTTCCAGTCTCTCCTCATAAGAGAGATGCTCCAGACCCCTCATCATCTTTGTGGCCTCTGTTGGACCTTCTGCCATAGCTCCTTGTCTTTCTTATACTCAGGAGACAGTACTCCTGATGTGCCTCACCAGCGCCAAGTAGAAGGGCAGGATCATCTCTCTCAGCCTGCTGGCCACACTCTTCTCCATGCACTCCAGGATCCCATTGGCCCTCCTGGCTGTATGGCTCCTGCCAGCTCATGGTCAGTTTGTCACCCACCAAGACTCCCAGGTCCTTATCTGCAGAACTGCTCTCTAGTAGGTCAGCCCCCAGCCTCTGCTGGTAGTTAGTTATTCCTCCCCAGGTGCAGTACCCTGCACTTCCCTTGTTGACCCTCATTAGGTTTCTCTCCGCTTAATTCTCCAGACTATCAAGGTCCTGCTGAATGGCACAGCCTTCAGGTATATCAGTTACACCCCCACTTTCATACCATCAGCAAACTTGCTGAGGGTACATTTCATCCATTCTATCCCCTTCTGTCCCTTCATCTTGCCCTCCCTAGTGCCTCATTCCCCATCTGCCTCACCCCTTGTTCCCCTCAGGTCGCCCTGCAGTTCCCAGACGAGCTCCTGGCAGACGCAGTGGAGGTAGCAGCGCGGATGGAGGCAGCGACTGGGGCCGAGATGTACGTGTTAGGAGACACCACGTATGGCAGGTCGGTGTGGGGCTGTGCAGGGTGTCCTGGGGTCCCCCTGTGGGCAGGAATGGGGTGGTGCCAGGGAGGAGGGAGAGCTCCATGCTGCAGAGCCCATCTGACACCGGGTTCTCCTCGCAGCTGCTGCGTGGATGAAGTGGCTGCCGAGCACGTGGGTGCTGAGGCAGTGCTGCACTATGGCCCAGCCTGCCTCAGCCCCTGCAGAAAGCTCCCAGTGCTGCACATCTTCGGGCAGCAGCCCCTGGACATCAGGCGCTGCACAGAGGCGTTCCAGGAGCTCTACCCCGAGCGGCAGAGCCGGGTGGTGGTGCTCAGCGATGTGGTCTATGCCTATGCGATGGGTGAGTGCTCTGGGGCAGGGAGGGAGGCTCTGGTATTGCTCTGAGCTCTGCAGCACTTCCAGGGTGAGACCAAGCAGGCATTCACCAGACATTGGCAGCTTTGATTTCTGTCTTCTCCCCTATCTGTTGCACCTTTTCCACATCAGGACTGTGGCTAAGTTTTGTTCTCACTCCTCTCTTCCTTCAGGTGAGCTGGAGCAGCAACTGCATCCTGAATACCCCAATATCATCTTCTCCAGGCTGGTGTGTGGAGACCCTCCTGGCCCCGCAGTGCCTGGGGAGGAGCGGAAGTTCGGTCGCCAGTTCTTGGTGAAGGCTGCGGGAGGGCTGCAGGACTATGCCATGTTCTACGTGGGAGCTGAGGGCCTCGCCCTCACCAGCTTCATGCTGACCTGGAACTGCTGCCCCTTCAGCTCCTTCAACCCTGTCACCGGCTGCGGCCGCCGCGAGACCCTCAATGTCAACCGGGCCCTGATGCGCCGCCTGTACCTGGTGGAGCGGGCCCGCGATGCCAGTGTGGTGGGCATCCTGGTGGGCACCCTTGGCGTGGCGGGCTACCTGACTGTGCTGCAGCACATCCGGGAGTTGCTGTGCCGGGCTGGAAAGCGCAGCTACACGCTAGCCGTGGGCAAGCCCAACCCTGCCAAGCTGGCCAACTTCCTGGAGGTGGACATCTTCGTCCTGGTGGCCTGTGCTCAGAACTCCCTCCTGGACTCCAGTGACTTCTACCGACCTGTTGTGACCCCCTATGAGCTGGAGCTGGCCTGCAACCCAGCCCGTGAGTGGACAGGGAACTACCTCACAGACTTCCGAGACTTGCTGCCAGGTAATAGCTAGAGACAGCTGCCCAATGTCCTCCCAGGGCATATTCTGCCCAGCTGCCCTGCCTGTAGGCTGCAGTTGCTCCAGGATAGATGGACCAGGCTAACATTACCATTTCCTGGCAGGTGCGTGTGCGCACGTTGAGCTCCCACCGGCCGTTCCCGCAGCGGAGGCTGTTCCTGACGTCTCGCTGATCACGGGGAAGATGCGTTCTACCCACCTCTGTGAACCCCCGACCTCCCAGCTGCCCCCCAGCACTGCCCTGGCCTGCAGGGACCAGACACGGGCGCTCGCAGAGATCAGCCCTGCAGGTTTGTGTTGGTTTTGTAGTGGGGCTGAGCCCTGGCGCAGGGGCAGTGCCACCTTCTCGCTCCCAGTAACAATTCCCTTTCTCTCCCCTCCCAGCCTCCTTCCTGGAGTCCCGCAGCTGGCGGGGCCTGGAGCAGCAGCTGGGACAGACCCCTGTCTCCAAGGCTGTGCAGGGCCGACGAGGGATTGCCATTGCCTATGAGGACGAAGGGTGTGAGCAACCCTGATTTGGCAGCATTGGCATCCAAGCAGGAGTGGGGCAGTGTGGGGGCCCAGGCATAACCTCTCACTGGGTGTTGGACCTGCTGCCAGCTGGCCCCTTGCTGGATGCAGCCTTGGGTCAGTAGTGCTGCAGTGGGAGAGCAGAAGTTGCACATGCATTGGGGAATGCCTGTGGCAGCCTGAGGTTCATGGCCAGGGCCGCAGCAGAGCCAGGAGAGACAGGCACTTGGCCCAGACCCAGTCTCCGAGGGCTCCTCCATCCAGGGCAGCTTTGTTCCTACAGGGAAAGGTCACAACTTTGCAAGAGCTGACAGTGCTGGGACTCGAGGCTTTTGTGGACTATTGCTGCTAACTAAAGTTGAAGAGGATTTGTGAATGAACTGTTTTTTTACAATAAAACATGGGCTGAGGAGCATAGCTGTCCCAAAGTGAAAAACATATGGTGCCCACTTGGGGAGCAAAGCCCTGTGTGTCAGCTATGACCAGCCTGAGAGAACAGAAAACCAGAACTAGGACCTCCAACAACGAAAGGACAGCCTGGGCTGGGGCACCAAGGGAAGGGCAGGGGGGCTCTGAGCATACACAAGCCCCTCAGCTGCTCTTATGAATGGGCATGGGGTGCACACATCCTGTGCTGCAGGAAAGACCTTGTGTTTGGCAGGGGTGGAGCCTGGCCCCTCTTACAGCCTTGTGAGGCAGGGCTGTTTATGCTCCGTGCTGGGCAAGCAGGACAGACTGTTTCTTGCCATCCTTCCCAAAGCCAGGGAGACAGAGGCATCCCAGCCTTGATTTAAACCCCTCCACTGGGTTATTCCCCAGAGGCAAGAGGCAGGCAAAGGCTGGGCACTGCAGTAATGACAGCCACAACATAGAAATATTCTTAATATAATTAGGTGCAGGGCCTCCCCCCTCCCAACCACACGTACAAATGAGCAGGGGGCAAATTCCCCCCACCCAGCCAGCCACTGCTGCAGGCACAGGGCAGCTTCCCCGCTGTGGGGCATGGGCACCCACGGGGAAGGGCTGGGGAGGGGCTGGTAGCCCAGGGACAGGGCAGCCCGTGCTGGGGCAGTCCTGCCCAGGCTTCCCCTGCCCTGCCACCGCCTCCTGCAGCCAGCACTCCTGTTCCCTGCGAGGAGGGAGCATGCTGGGGGAAACAAAGATGCTGACACTGAGATGCGGCCACCAAATCTAGCTGAGGAGCGTCCCGAGTGGGTTAATTCTAGGTGGAAGGTTATTCTATGAGCCGTACTGCAGCAGGGCAGGGAGAATGGGGGGCTTTTCCTTGTGGGGAAGAGCTGGTCCAGGCAAATCATCCGCGGTCCTGGCCAGGTGCTCAGTAGTCTGCTGTGTATTCTGTACCATGCAGCCCTCGGCACAACAAGGTGAACTCCTTCACCATCTCCTTCACTCGCCGCTTGTTCACACGCTCTCTGCTAAGACAGAGGGAGGGGACAAACATGAAGTAGGAGCTCTGCACTGGGCCATGCAGGGGGGTCATTCCCACCCTGTGGGAATGTGTGGCACAGCCACCAGGGCAAGTGGCACACGAACCTGAGGATCTGCTGGCTGAAGTTTTCCTTCTGCTCTGGAGTGACTCGGGCCGAGGGGAAGCCATCCTGCTGCATCGCCTCCTTGATCCAGACGCTCAGGAGGCTGAAGCAGTGCTTGTTCAAGGCAAAGAGGATTTCTGCGAAGTGATCCATGAGGCTGCGGGAAGCCTGGCCACCGATGCCCTGCCACAGAGCAAACCACATGCTAAGCCCACATTGTCACCCTCCCTGCTCCCACCTGTGCTGCTGGGCTCTCTGCCCCTGGCTCCGTAGGAATGCCACTCGAATAGAGCCCAATGCTGCCTGGGCAGCCCTCAGTCCAGCATGTCTCACCTCCAGCACTGCCTGCAGCAGCGCTTTGCCGTTCTCATGCACGACCTGTCCCACCGGGGCGATCTCTCCACAGCGGGGCAGCAGCTCCGTCTGCAACACAGAGTCCAGACCCGCTCAATGCCAGCACAGGCTCCACACTGCAGCCCCTGTGCCCAACCTCAGCCCAGCTCCTGCCTTCCCAGCTCTCAGAGATGACTGCATGATGGCATCATACTCACAAAAAAGCCACAGGATGCTTTGACTGTTGGAGCCTCAGGAAACTTCAGTGAAAGGACACCTGCAGGCAAAAATAACTCAAGTTAGCAGCCAGAAAACCCCCTTGCCATCCCACATCATCCCTGTGGTCCCCAGCCCTTGGCTGTTTTGTGCCCGCTCTACAGGAGGAGCAGGCTGGCTTCTCCTCAGAGTGATTTGAAGCACGTGCCCATGCCCATGGTACTCACCACACTGAAACACTGCTTTGACATCCAGGTTGCTACACAGGAAGAGGTCCGGCTTCCTTTTCAGAGCCTGCAAGGCACACAGACAGGCAGCATGAACCCAGCGCTGCAGAGGGAGCCAGGAAGCCTCCAAGGAACCCGGTGCCCCAGACAGCCTCTGCCTGGACACACACTTACCTGGGCACACCCACAGTAAATGGCAGTTTCACACAGTACAGCAGGAAACCATCACTTTACCCCTCCCCAAGAATACAATTCAAACAGCCAGGCAGTTTGCTACGCCCAGGATCCACTGACCCCACAACCTGAGGATAGGTGCCACAGTGGTGTTCAAACACTCAGACACAGAGGGCTCCTGTCCCATCAGAGCAGATCAGGCAGCAGCACTGTTCCTAGGACAAGGGCAGCCATGCAGGGCTCAGCAGAGAGCAGCCACCCATGTGCTTTACTCCGCTCCTGAAGATGCTGGCATCCCTGGGGTCACAGCAACTGGTTCAAGCAGTAGCCCCAGACTGCACCAGATGACAATGAGATGCCAACATTTCTTGGCAGTTCCTGAGCAGCAGGTCTGAGATCAAGAAAGCTTGGGGTTTTTAAATGTCACAAAGTGATTCCACCAACCTCTGTGCAGGTCAGGCACTGCTGCTGGAGACACCCTGAGCTGTGGCACCTTGTGCAGTGACTCGGTCCCCCTGGTGCTGGCACTGAGCAGTTACTGGGTGGAAATGTTTCAGCTTGCACCTTCCACTCCATGGGAAGGGTTTCTGACCTGCCTCAGTGAGCCCTCCTATATTAGGCAGCCAAATCTGTACCTTGGCCATCATACCCACTGCTGCAGAAAAGCACTGGGAATGGAAGCCATGCCTCCTGCCGTGCTGTCACTGCAACACCAGGGACAGCAGCCATAGCACTGGAGCGGCCCTGCTGCGTGCCTGGAGCTCAGAGAGCAGCATACTAGGGCAGGCAACCCTCGGGCTGAGCTGTGTGGGGCCACTGCTGCCCTCTGAGCCTTCACCAAGGGATAAGGACATGGCTCAGTTAACAGCACCCAGGACACACAGCCATCTACCCCTGTGGTCTCTGCCTGGAGCAAAACAGACTTATTTCCCATCCCTTCTTCTCCAGGAAAAGCCCATAGCCATCTGCCCAGTGCAGATGCTGGAAAATAAGAAGCTGAGGAGCAGGTTTCAGAGTTATCCCATCTCTTTTCTGACCTTTTCTACCACACACTGCAAAAGAGACTACAGTTTTGGGCACCAAAGGCATTGCTGTACCAGGCAGAGATGGCACAATTGCAGGGACCTGCTCCCTGCTGGATACAAGCAGAGAGCTTCACGGGGTGATCAGGGGCCACTTTAAACCTGTGTGTGTATATACAGACTGTGCACCATCCCTCTTGAAGCACTGGCACCAACATCAGAAGGTGAACTGCTGGCTGGGCAATGGTTTAGCAACATTATCCACCCAGCGAGGCTGCTGCTGTCCAGCTGGCCCCATACAGGACAAATGCTTGCAAGAGATGTTGTAGTTTTAGCCCTGGCAGACTGCCCCTGCTGGGGCCCTACTGTGAGCTCCACAGAGGGACCATGAGCCTTTCCCCCAGCATCATGTTGCTCAAGGGCAGCTGGCTCCCATGATAACCACTCAGCTGCACGTTCCTCTACCCTGCCCGTCCATGAGGCTGGTTTTAACCCAAGTCCTGCATGCTACAAGTGTTCCATTTGGCCAAGTCTTCCAATGTGCTCAGGTTCCCACCTACCTGCAGGATGCTTCTCCCAGCCAAACCAGACCCGCTGCAGGCACAGAGCCCCCCGGGCTCTCCTGCAGACTTGTTGCAGCATCTGCTCCTCACTCCATCAGTGGGAAAAGCATGCCAGTATTGGGAGGGCTCCTTCCCATAAAACACCTTGCAGAGTGCAAGCCCAATGCAGACCTGGGTATATATACACACTAATGTCTAATGTAAAGAGAGATGCTTTTTACCCCCACAAGATGGGGCCCTGTGGAGCTTCTCCCATAAGAATGCAGCATCAGGTATGTCCAGCTATTCTTTCCTAGCACCAGGAACCCTGCTCAAGCTCTAGAACCTCTTGCTGCCAGCCCACCTTCTGTGTCTCCTGCCAGAGCACCTCTGCTCACATATTCTGGGATGGGGACAGGTCTTTAAATGCTTTCAAACATCCCCCCACGTCCTCCGCATAAGCAGCCACTGCAGAGATAGGCACTCGCTCTCCAAGAAGAACTGTCTTGCAGGACAGCATAGAGGGAATGTTGGGTTCTTCTCCACAGCAGCTGGGAGACCACCAGAGAGGTCTGCAGAGCAGGCTCTTCTGTGCCCATTTCTTCATAGGCGGACAGGCATGGAAGGGACACCCACTCCTCCAGCAGACAGGGGACAGTGGGGACTGCACTGCCACTTCCTGCAGCTCTCCAGAACACACAGCCTTTGTGTCCAGTACCCCCTTCTCTTCCCAGACCCCACACCTGGCAGAGCAGAGCCTCTTGCTTTGAAAAGGACACATATGCTGGCTAGAAAGAAGCAGTGAGCCTCAGCAAGGGGATGCTGAACCCATGTCCTCCACGGGGTTCTCTGAGTCTGGCTGGAGCAGGTGTGGTGGAGAGCTGCACTGCAGCCTGGACTAGCCCAAGAAGGGAGGGAGGTGGGGGATGAAGCTGGCTGTGCTTGGCCAGGCACTGTCTGTACCATCACAGAATGTCAATCCTGCATCTTCTGCCCAGTGAGGCCCCACTCACCCAGAGTGCCCTAAGGATCTGTCAGGGGAAGCCACTAAAGCACTCCCAAAGTCTGTGCAAGTGAAAAGCCCTGCTGGGGTGGGGTGTGAATGAGGTGGAAAGGCAGGCTGGAGAGCCCTAAAATCCTACCTGCAACTGGGAGCACACAGGTGACACCGACTGGTTCCCAAACTTCAGAACCTGCCTGATTTTGCCAATGCACCTGGGTAAAAGCCCCAGGCACCATGGCCATGTGGTCCTGGGCACAGGAGCTCTGGCTGCATGGGTGGAACTGAGCCCCACAGCCCTGCAGGTGGGATGCTCTGCACAGATCCCAGCACACAGCAGAAGATGGAGGGAGCAGCAGAGCAAAGAGGATGCTGGCACTGATCTGTCCAGCCTTATGGCAGACTGGTTATTTTATCCTTAGCTTTGAGTAATATGATAACTTTATCATTTGGTTTAAGCCAGCAAGCTCCTCTGATCAGCTAGCCATTGTCAAGAGGGGATTGCCAATTAACAGTGGCAAAAGGATCAGCTTCAACAACTGGGCGGTTCCATGAACTGCAACCAAGCTCAAACAAAGACAAAGTCAGCAGGAATCCTGTGACAGAGAGAGAGGGTTCCCTGTGTCCTGATGACAGAGAGCTCATACGCAGGTATCATGAGCTTCTCCTGAGTTATCAGAAGGCAGGACAGTACTTGCTGGCAGAGAGGGCAGAAACACTGCCTGCAAGGAGGAACCAGACAAACTTGAGACAGGGAAGATGATATTTCCACCAAGGTGATCAATCACAAAAACGGGTGGTCATGGAAGTGGGCAAGTCTCCACCTCGACAGACTCTTGGGTCCAAATTCACTGCTGCTCTGGAAGATGCATTACTTTGCCAAGGGTCTGCAGGCAGAGCAGGCTGGGTGAAAACACAGCTCTTGCCACACAAAAATCTGAAGAGATCTGCAGTTCCCTCTGAGTTTAATTCTCCTATCTACAAATCCTCAACAGAATCACTGCAGAGTATGGTCCTGTGGAAGAGGACGAGCTGGTCCCATCTCTGCCATCAGACAGTTCTCAAAGTCCTGAGAGCAAGGAATCAATCACGGATGCCAAAGCCAATTCTTGATGGGTTTTAAAGCACCTCACTAGATCATCAGTCTGTGAGAAAGGTCAGGCCAAGGAAGAGGAAACTTTGAGTTCTGTGTGTGAAGAGGGAGGACAGGGATGGGATCCTTTGCTCTCCATGGTGTTTCAGGAATACAAAGTCTGGGAAAACAACAGGTCTTGAGTGTGCAGTGTCAGGTTGGCAGCATGATGTCAGATGTCTCAGTGATCCAACATGGAGAAGCCACGGAGGTAGGAGTCTCTGAGCTGCTCCTGCAGGAGTGCCTCTGAAGGATGGTTGGAGATCCACACACAGGAGACAGGGCCAGCTGCCAGCACACTGTCCCAGCATTGCTTGCAGATCCTGCCCACAAAGACAGTGTGTAACAGATTACCAGCACACTGGATGGGTGGTGTTTGGTCTCACAGTACACCCCACAGAAGTGCAGTGTGGTTGCACTTTTCTCTCCAAGAAAGCGTAAATATTCTGTGTCCAGACACAGAGGAGGACCCCAAGCCAGGAAGAAATCCAGTATTTTCCAAAGAAACAACAAGTAGCCTTGGGAGAGTCTTTCAGAGTCGTCTAATGCCTTACACCCTGGCAGGATCACCTCTACCTACCCTCCAAGAGCAATGGGCTTTGTTGAGTCCTTTCAAGAACTCCACAGAACAGCTCCCCATGTGATCTTCCAGTGCTTCCCTGCCCTCTCAGGAAGACTTGCTACTGCCAGACGGGGATCCTATACCATGATTTCCCCCTGTTACTGATTGTCCCACTCAAGGAGAAAAGGTTTTTTTACATACAACTGGCACATTACCTTTTACACATTCCAAGACTCATGCAGCTCCTCAGGCTCCCACCAGCTTTTCCTCCCCACCATGTGTACAAGGTGGCCATCTTCCCAGATGCTTTTCTCTGTGGTCTCTGATATAAATCTACAGAAATGTTGTGCCCCAAACCAGGCGCAGTGTTCAAATGGAGGTTCTGCTAGCAATGAGGATACCACCAAGAACCTCATGCACATTTACCACCTTACCATCATGTTCAAAACCCCTGTTAAAAGGTCACAGCTTCCAAAACTAAAAGCAGAGCAGAAGTCTGATTGCCTTGATTATGTTACGTCTTTCAAGATGAAAAGCATGGAAGAAAAGGCAGCAATATGGCTTTGAGATGCCATGAGTCTCAGCAGGATCTGCGCATCAAGGTGAGAACTGTGAGGAGAATACCATGCCTGGGGGAGATGATGTGCAGCCCCGTTGCCCAGTCCAACCCTCAAGACCCATGGGAGGATCAGAGGGGTCTGACAGCTTAGTACCTGGACATGGCAGGCACCCTCCTGGGGCTGTCAGCAAGGGTAGGATAGCCACAGCTCTGGGAGGAGCCTGGGTGAGTGTTCCTGCACAGCCATTGGTCCCACAGGTGTGATTAGAGGTCTCACCATTACAGAAACAGAAAGTAACTCTGCTGGGCCCCTCCTCACCACAGACCTACCAGCAGGGAACACGTCTCTGACAGGGACACTGAGTACATCAAGGACGTTGGGGCTTCTCCCTTAAGGGCCACAGGGGGCTGAGGAGCACACTGGGCAGGTGTATATACACACACAGCATAGCCCTGCCTGCCCACCGTCAGCAGTGACACAAGTGCCAGCCCACGGCCCTTGTGCCACATCAATGCAAACTGTCCCCGTGCGCCACCGAGCCAGCAGCTCCTGCACAGGAACTGCCACCACCTGGAGAGGCTGCTGGGGCAGGAGGCAATGTGGCACTTGCCAGATCCAGATGCCATCACAAGCACATTGCTCAGAGCCAAACCCTGGCAGCTGCCTGCTCCTGAGGGCAGGGGCTTCCTCCCACTGGCCCCCAGGCAAGGCAGCCAGCTCAGCCTCTCCCCGCTCCAGAGGACCCATCAGAGGGCAGGTAAATGGGTCGGAAAACATCCACTTAATGCTCTAATTTGTCTGTCACCCAAGGGTGACTGCAGCAGCAGCACCAAGTGCCCCATGCCAGCTTCAGCACAGTGAGGGGGATGGGAGCTGGAGCTGCCCTCCAGAGGAGGGCACTGCCCTGGGGATGGTGTGAACCCAGAACTAAAGGAGAATGTTTTGTTTTCAACTTCCACGGAAACAGATGGAGAAACTCGATATTCAACTAAAAGGAAAAAAAAACGTTGTCAACAGAAAGCTAAAAATAGGTTTAAATTGAATTAAAAAGAGAAAGAGAGAGAACAGAAAGTGAATGAATAAGAAACTAAAACACACCTGTGCCAGGAGTTGCATAAATGAATCAACAATATCAGGATGATCCCTGGGCCCTAAAATATAATAAAGATGTAACTTAAGAGAAAAATCATACAAACAGCAACTCAACATCATATAGTTATGTGATACAGAAAGAATTTACAAGTGAAAACAGGAGTGTAAGGGAGGAGGGGTGTGTGGGGAAGGGGATGGGCAACATGAGCAGCTTGAAGCAAGTTAAAGAAACAAAACATACAAAAAATCATGAAACTTGGAGAACCCAAGAACAGAAAGAAACTGCAAAGGAAAGGGTCTAAAGCCCCAGGGTCTCCAGCTAGCACCTGGGTGCTGCAGAGCCAAGGAGGAGATCTTCATGTCCTTGGGGAGGAAGACAAGGAGGAGCAGAGGCTAGCTGGGCACCATCTCCACAAGGAGAATTATAGCTTTTGCACTGTGGGGACTGAGCGGGTGTCTTCAGAGCACTGTTTGGTCCTGGAAGGTAACTGCAAGTGAACGACAACACCTCAGCAAATGCTTGACAGGCCTGGCTGGGCTCAGGCGTGCACATGCTTGTCACCAGCATCAGCTGCTCAGGAGACCCTGGCACAGACACCCTTCCACCCCATTCCCAGATGCTCTCCAGGATGTTGAGTCCACTCCAGCATCCTCATGGGAGAGAGCAGCTCAGTGCCCAGAGGTCTCTGTGCCAGCACCACTCACCCTACCTTGGCATCTGCCTGTGCACACTCGCGTCTTGGCCCTCGTAGGCTCAGGCATCCCCCCCTTCTCCTGCCCCACGTGGGCTCAGCAGATGGGGCTTGCCCTGCTCAGAGCTGGCCCCCCACCCAAGAGGACAGTACTGGGTACACACCGAGCTGAACAGCTGCTTGCCTGAGCAAAGCTTGCATCCAAGTGTTGGCACAGCTCGGGCTCTGTCCCCTCCCCTTTCCTCCTGCAGACATCCCTGCTGCTCCCCAGAGGCATTGCCACGTCCTCAGCACCAAGGCAAAAGGGTTCCAGCATAGACACATCCACACGCCACTGGCACGAGCAGGGACTTGATATCCAAGGAAGCCTGGATCGCTTGTCACTGACCCCAGTGACACCTCAGCACAGTGGGATTTGCTCGGACTGTGGCGTGACGATGAAGCAGGGATCCTCATGTCTCCCCCCACCTCTCTAGAGAGCTCTGAGCCTTGACTGGGGGACAGCATCACCCTACCTGGCACCCAGCTGTGAGCAAAGGATAAGATCCCTTGGGGGCTGCATGTGGTAATGTTGAAGGAGCCAACAGCTCCAATGCACATTTGTCCCTGTCACCAAGATACTGAGGGGAGCCATGGTACCAAGGAGCCTGTTCTAACCCCATTTGCTTTTTGTAGGGTGGGCAGTTAGCCAAAGAGGGGCTCCTGCCCTGCAGGAGAACACCAGCATCCTCAGCATCACAGCAGGGACTTGGTGGCCACTGGTGACTCTGCAAAAGTGATTTCCCAGCTGTTCACACACACACTCTCCTGCTCATACAAGGGCTTGATTTCAGGCCACTACAAGCAGTGCTGGCCCCTGGAGAAGCCCTGGAATCTCCCTGTGGGCATAGCCTCCCTGCCAAGCTGGACTGCAGTTCCACCTTGACCACTGCAGCACAACACACCCAGCCTGGGCTGTTGCAACAGTACAGAGGCCCAGAGCACCCAGGGGTTTCCTGCTTCTGTTGCCTGCAGGGAAGGTACCCACCTTCCAGGGGTTGGGATGAATCCAAGAAACAGAGATGGCCCCAACTAGCTTAGCTAGGAGTGAAAACAGCCATTCCTGGTAAGACGCCTCCAGACTCCATGCATGCAAAGGCCTGACAACAGCCCCAGCGCGAAGATGGGCTAATCCTACGTACCTTGCTGGAACAGGGTCAGTGTGACTGAGGTAACGAGCAAGAAGAGGGCCTTGATGGGAGGGAAGTGGGCAGGCTCATGGGCAAAGATGTGAACCAGCTGCAAAAGAGAGAGAAGTATTGAAGCTTCGGCTGTCCCTGCATATCCCCAGCCTCCCAAGCACAGTTCCATACCTGCCGGGTGAGTTCAATGGCAGAGACCTGGGGTATGGTGCTGTACATCTGCCCCAGCATCTCACACAGCTGAGGCACCATGGGGGCAAAATCATCCAGGAGGGTCTTCACAGACTTCTCAAATATGGCACAGACAGACTGCGGGAAAAGAGGGACAGCATGAGCAGTGGGCATCAGGAGACCTCTCCCAGGGCTTAATGAATGGGTCCCAGGGGAGGAAAGAGCTGGTAATGGGGGCAGGGACCAGCCAGGCAAAGGGCTCAGACCTGCTCAGACTGGTGGCCTGCCCTGCAGCACAGGATGCTCTCAGTGACCAGGAAACACCCTTCCCATTGCAGCAGGAAGGTTTCCCAAGTGTCAGGGAGAAATGGCTGGTGGGGCCTTGCACATGGGCATTACTGGACTGAGCAAACTGGACAAACACCAGATGATACAGGTCCTGGTCAGAACAGAGCGGTTCTTGCAGGGAACACAGGTTAGGTAAGATCCCATTTCCCTGCTCATAGCAGGGCCTCAGTTACTGGAGAGAAGCAGAGCTGATGGAGGCACAAGACAGACAAGAATGGCTGATGCTGCTGGTGACAGCAAGCAACACTGGTCCAGATAACCCAGCAAGACACTCCTCTCACAGGCCATCACCCAGAGTCCGTCCTTTGCTGTCCCCTGCTCAGGTCAGCAAGGACAGGCAGAGCTGCAGGCAATATACAGGTGAAGTCTGGTTACCTCCACCACCTGGGCATCATTCAGCCACTTGCTGAGAACCTTCTGTATGAGCTGGAAGACTTGCTGCAGAACCACCACTACCTGTAAGGAACGAGAGATGCTGAAGAGAATTTGCCTTCAGGGAAGATTCAAGACTAAGCATAGCCTGGACTAAAACCTTCAGGCACCACCTCCCTTCTCCAAAGCTGGATAGCTTTTTTCTGAAGCAGCCTGGCACAGCTCACAGTTGGCAGGCAGTGCCCAGGCCATCCTCCAGAGCAGCACCTAGCCAAGAGGCATCCAAGGGGCATCCCATCCATCCCACCTCAGGAGTGGTGGGATGAGCTGAAGGAGCTATTTTAGCTGGAATACACTAGCACTACCCTCTTGCTGGCACATGCTGCATTCCCCATTACCCCCCTCTCTCCTGCAGTGAGTATTGTGGGTTTGGCCAAGCTGTGGCAGAGAACATGGAGCTATTGCTCTACTCACTGGGTTGGGTCCTTGATGCACTGGCAGCTTTTTGACCTCGGTGCTTTCATGGTCGTCATCATGGTGGCTGATGTCTAGGGTGGTGAAGAGGTTGGAAAGCAGGCCCAGGATGTGGATGATGGCCAGCCTGTTGGAGGGATTGGGCTGCCAGGGAAAAGAAAGCCGAAGTATGACACAGATTGCACTACTCAATCATAGTCGTGTCTTTGGGATGCTGAGGAACCAGAACTGCAGAGGCAAAAGTGCCAGAGAGGTACTGCACTTTTCCTTGAGCCCAAGCTTAAGAGTGCTGCTTCAAGGCAGCAGCCCCAGGGCAACAGCCAGCTGGAGAAACCACTTCTGGATGGAGGCAGCACACAGGCACTCACCGTTTCGTCAGCCAGCTTTTCCAGCTGCTGGATGTAGGGGGTGATCAGGGAGTGCAGGTTCTTCAGGATCTCCTCCACTTGTAGTGCAGAAAGCAGGAAACCAAGAGCCTGCATCAGCCACATGCACTGGCTTGTCTGGGACAGAGAAGACACAACAGGGCAGGTCACTGCCTACCGCACAGTCCATGCTCTGACAGCTGCCAGGGTCCCAGGCGGGTGTGCTGCAGCTGCTGAGCTGCTCTATCTGGGTCCCTCTAGGTGCACCTCACTGCAGGAAAGGGGAACAGCTCCCTAACAGCTTCTGTTCCCAGGGAACAGGAGCTCTGGCTTCAGTACACCTGGTCTCTTCCCAGCACCTGCCAAGGAAAGATCAGTTGGTGTCCAGAGATCTCCATGCTGGCATCGCTCACCCTACCTTGACACACCATCCTTTGCACAGCCTGTCTCAGCCACCCTGTCCTGGTCACAAGGCAGGGCTGGGGCTCAGTTCCTACACCTATCTCCCTTCTTTTTCCTCTTGAAAACATGTCTGTCATCTTGGTATCCCTGGGTTTTGAGAGACTGAGAACTGCTAGAGTTAAGCCTCCACTTCCTCCCTCTCTAGGGGACATACCCTCCCAGCACAATCCCAGCCTATGTGGGTGAAGTGAAGCCCAGCAGCGCAGCGAGAGGCAGCCAGCAGGTTCTCCTGCTCCTGCACACCATGGATGCAGTGCTCAGCTCTCCTCTGGGGACAGCCTTGTGTCTTCAGCTGAGCATGACTAAGGGGGCATGGGGGGCAAGGAGAACCAGCAGAGGTGTGAGTCAGCCTCTCTTACCTTGTGAATCTGCTTCATCAACACCTCCTGTCAAAGGGAATGGGAGAGAAAAAAAAGGAGGGTGAGTGCTGCAGAAAGGCCTTTCCCTGTCAGGAGGCAGGACTGACAACAGGAGGTAGAACTGACACAGATCAAGACAACTAACCCCAGTGTGGGCAGACAAACATCGTGTGCTCCCCACAACCTGCCAGAGGCAAGCACTAAAATTCTTCTCCCCAAGCCAGCCCACTCAGCCAGCCAGCAAGGGGAGCTCCTGGCTTGGACAGGCTCTGCAGCAGGATGACTCAAGGAGTCAATCTCAGCCAGGGTTTTCTTATTCCAGGGACAGTGTTCCCCAGGCTTTAAAAGCAGAGATGCTTTTAAGAGCCCTTCATCTCTCTGCTCCCATGCACATCCTGGCAGCTTACCCAAGTCCAGCCCTTCTCCTAGTGCCTCAGGACTCTAAACCCCATCTGCCCCAAATCCTGAGAGCCAAGAAGAAGCATGGGACAAACTGCCCCAGCACTGCAGGGATCAGCTCAGTCTCCAAGGAGAGGCTTGAATACTAGGGCACCTGCCTCCCAAGATGCCCAGTAGTGGCACTAGCAGCCTGGCAGGTGCACAGCTGGCAGGGTGCTGCTCCCAACAGGCACACAAAACCCCGGGGAAAGGACAGACACCCAAGTGCAACCCCAGCAGACCCCTTGGCAGTCGTGTCTGTCACTGGCTGCCATTTCTGCATTCACAGCAGGACACAGGGCCTGCCACATGGGTTTATTGGCCTACAAATAAAGCAGCCAAGAAATCTGTGCCAAGCAAGATGCCCTGAGCTGCTTGTGTCCCCCTGTCCTGATCCTTGCAAAGGAAAGGGTGTGCACAGAGCACATCCCAGGTCAACACCACATGTCCACTTGCATCCAGCCCCTACCTGTGACACGGCAACAATGTTGGCAGCATAAGGCGGCAGGTCATACTTGCACTCCCGGCAGATCTTTTTTAAGGTGGAGACACTGGAGATGGAGAGCTCAGGGTTCCCCAAGGCTTGGAGTACCAGTGGCAACACGTTGTTAATCATGACAGGGTGATCAGCCAGCCACTCGGACAGGGACCCTGCACACACAGACGGGATCAGACTGTAGGACTGCACCATAGGTTCTTGCTCTCTGCACTCCGCAATGCCCAGCTTGGCTTTTCACCACTAGTACTGCTGGACAGGTGTGCTCTCAGGGGGCTTTCCCTCCCCAGCCCAGCCCACTCACCAATAGTGAACATGACAGTGTCGGCAAGCTGCACGTTGCTGATGCTGATCCGGGGAATGAGGCCGATCAGTCCTGGCACCACATCAGAGTAGTTTACGTCAATGGTCTCAGCAATGGACTGGAAGCCATAGAGCAAGGCCTCCGTGTGCTGCCAGGGTGGGAGAGGCACTGTCAGAGCCATGCACTGACCCCTGATGCACGACCCAGCCCCAGCTCCAGGCACCAGCTCAGCACTCCCACAGCAGCTGAAAAGGCTGATCCCTGGGCAGCACTAAGGACAGCAACGCAGAAGATCTATTTCTCTCCACAGCAGACCCCAGAGAGCCTGTATGCTGGCAAGGTGCTCATGCTCCTCATCTCTGTCATGTCCCTTTGCTTTCAATGCCCCGTGGCAAGGACAGGTCCCTGAGGGCTGGTAGCCGTCAGCCTGGCACCTGGGTCCCCTTGCTCACCTGCCACGTGGACGGCTGCTCCGTGTTGGTCAGGAGACGTCCCAGTTTGTCATAGAGGCTGCTCAGGAGCTCAGCGCCCAGCATCTCATACACGTACATCAGCGTGTCAGAGATGTCCACCCTGCAGAGAACGTGGGTGTCTCCAAATGCTGTCCCCATCCCAAGGAAAGAGCTCCATGTGTGGACCACAACACTTTTCCTCCTGCTGCCAGGTATGGCACAGGCACTGCTCATACAAGCACACTGCCCCAACCAACACAGTGATCCCACGGCCTCTTGGGCAGGGTGACTGGTGCTGTGCCAAAACACCAGCTCATTTTCACATTACTACCACAGCCAAAACAGCTCTTGATGGAAGGAATCTCCTCTGCACCCCTCCTTGGCTCATCTTACAGCACTCAGTCTCCAGGGTGGCAGAATGCTGCCCCTACATCCTCACCTGCCCTACAAGCAAATCCAAACCTCCCACTTATACCTGTATATCCGAAACTGCTCCTTCTCATCCGAAGACCAAAAGCCGTACTCCTCATCGGAGGGAAACTGGGCTTTGTGCAGGAGCACGTCCACCAGCTGAAAGTAAACAGGCCTGTAGACCTGCTGGTACACTGCCTGCTTGTCTGGCTCAAAGGAGAGAATATCGTCCTGGAGGAAGGAGGAGGAATAAATACATCAGGTGTTGCAGGGAAAGGAAAATGGAGCTAATATACCTGCTGTGTAGGGGACTCAGGCACATCTCCCAGGGGTGCTGGGACCTGCACACCTTGGAGGCTGCATTTCCAGCTCCCTGAGATCCACCTGATGCTGTGCCCTTCTGCAGTGGCAGTATTATCTGAAGGCAAGAAGGCAGAAACCTCAGAAGCTTGACTGACCCTTGGACAGCATTGTTACAGCGGGTGGAAGCATCCTGCCACGTCCTACCCTCGGGAGCACGCCTGCACCAGGAGCGTGCGTGCACCAGGAGCGTGCATGCCTCAGACTGCTGTGAGAGAGATGCCTGAGCACAGCACTCTCCTGCACGCACATCTAATCCCAGACCCATCTGGAGAAGCAGCAAGAGGTGGTGGGAGCCTCAGCCTGGCCTCACTCAGCAGAGGAGCTGTCAGCACAGCACTGACTTCACCCTCCACCCTGCCCACGCTCAGCCACGCCACATTGGATTGCGGAGGAATGGAGCTGAGGGATGAACAGGAGCTAAAAATAGAGCACAGCGTGGCAGGGCTGCTCTGCCAATCCAGGGAACACTGACTCTGGGAGAGGGACCCCACACTGGGCAGCCACTAGAGCCATGCCCTTGTTCCTGCCTGCTGCAGGCACACAGCAAGGAGCTAAACAACCAGGTCTGCTGATGGGAAGAAAAAAATTAACATGGAGTTTTAATTAGTTTTGTTAATGAGGCCCTTAAAGGATGGCTCACACTTCTAAGGAAGACTGATGGCAGAAAAAGCCAGCCACAGGGCCAGCATTTCCTAGCTATGTGCCTTGCCCTAGCTGCAAGTGTGGGGCAAGGAGTGGGGACATCAGAATTTCCTGGGACCAATTAAATCCAGGCCAGATCCAGTGCAGTTCCCATGCACTGGTGCCTCTGGCTGTGCCTGGAGAGCAGAGCCCAGGCAGGC
This sequence comes from Vireo altiloquus, assembly GCA_013396875.1. Lineage (NCBI taxonomy): Eukaryota > Metazoa > Chordata > Aves > Passeriformes > Vireonidae > Vireo > Vireo altiloquus. The sequence goes on along the minus strand of VZRF01011301.1, from coordinate 879,906 downwards.
TGTCCACAATGGCCACTGACCTGCAGCGTGTACCAGAAGGTGAGCGTCAAGGAGCTGGTGGTTTCGTTGACGGGGTAGTGTCCAGGGATGCCAGTGCAGAACATGATCATGTTGACCAGGGCCAGGAAACTCTGCCAGTGCTCTACCTGGTCCAGGAGGGCCCTGGGAAGCAGAGGGCACGGTCAGAGTGGCACCTCTGCTGTGAGCCCAACTCCTCTGCCCTGACACATGTCACTGGGTGCAGGACAGGCCCTGGACAAAGCAGCATGTGTGGAACAGCAGGCTGCTCCAAGCTCATTCCCTCTCCTGGGGACCATCCCCAGCACTCACCGGGAATGGTTCTCCCCCAAGGCCACAGCGATGCGGCAGATTCCATGTGATGTCTCCATGTCCCCGCTCTGGACCGCCTGGCGCAGCTGCTCTTGGAGCCCCAGCACGGGTGGGATGAGCTTGAGGAGGGTGTTCACATACCTGCAAGCACAGCCTGATCAGTGCCAGGCATCACCTCCCTGATGCTCCACCCCTCCTGATGCTCTCCCAGGGCTCCTGCCCAGCTTTGCCTACTGGAAGGCTGCTTTGTGCAATGGCATGCATGAAGCAGCCCTCACTGCTTACGTGAACTCTCCTTGCAGCCTGTGGCATTAGGACAAAAGCTGCAGCCCCGCGAGCACTGCTGCAGCAGAGCCTCTGCAAGTGAAGAGAAGGGCTGAGCCAGTGACCATCAGCTCTGTGCAAATCCCCCACTGCACCACAGTGTGAGCCCCTGCTCTGCCCTCCCACACCTGCCAGCAGGGCTGCCAGCATCCCCAGCTTGCCACTGCCACAACCAGCTCTGAGTGAGCCATGCCTGTGCACAGCAGCGTCGATGTGGAGTGGAACAGCAGTGAGGGCAGACCTGTGGGCTCTTCCCACCATGCTCACAGCCCTCAGAGCTGCACAGAGGCAGCCCAAGCTGCCAGTGGGAAACCACGCAACTCTCCAGCTCCCAGACTGCGCCGTGTCTGGGATGAACTGGGCAGCCACCGTAGGGACTCCACGCAGGGAGAATGGTGGCCCCCTGGCAAACCCCTCGGCCCCCACCTTCCCGGGCTGCTGCAGCCCAGTGCAGCACAGTTCTCCCACATCCCATCCCGCACATCAGCCTCCCCTCTGCTGCCTGTAAGGGATGGTAACCAAGGCAACAAGAAAGAGGCAGCCAAGGTGAAAGGCAGCCCAGGGCCCCCGGAGAGAGGCCGTGCTGGAGGCTGATGTGCAGGCTGCCTTTACCCTGCCATTTCCCTGTCCGCCCAGGCGTGTTATCTGCAGCCGCAGCCTGTGCTCTCTGCCCGCCCCCTACACACAGGTGCAGGGCTAAAGATGCCTGGAGTGGGAGGCACACATGATGCCAGCTCTCCCGTGCCCACCCTGGGGAAGAGATGTGAGTGCTGACACCAGGACAGCCACATCCACCCCGGAGTGGCAGAGTAGCTTTTGCTACAGATGATTTAGGACAGAACAAAGCCATTGGTGCCACCAGTACAGGGACAGAGTTGTACTGGTGGTGGCAGCTTTCTCTCCGGGTCAGCAAGAAAAGACAGAGGAAAAAAGATGTCTACAATCCCAGCAGTCATCCCAGCACTACTTCTGTGCTGCTGGGGGTCACCCTCCCCTTGCCCTATCCCTCAGAGAAAATCACACAGCAAAGGGTTTATTTTTGCACTAACCATTTTCAACCTCTGTGAGTGACGCATGTGGCAGCATGGGGGCAATGTGATGATGGAGAATTTGGAAATTTAACAGCTTCTCTCCCTGGGAACCAATGCTGTGTGGAGGGTAGGCCCAAGGGAGCCAGGGCAGTGCCCAGACAAAAAAGCACAGGGAACCTTCCACTGCTCCAGTGTAAGGCAAAGCCATCCTTCCTCCACAGCACTGGGTTCACATTACCCTAGAATGTTTTTACAGCTTTATGACTTTTATGACTTTTTCTGACAAGGATCCTGCTTCTGCTGGTTACCTAGAAATACTCACAGTGCAGATGCCAGGACCTGAACTGATCCTCTGGAATCCCTGCACAGCCAACAGAGATAACCACTTAGACTAGCTTTCATGCTTTACCTCCCATGTTATTGAAGACTTCTATAAAATGTTGGGTGAACTGTGTCTCTTGAGCACCATCTTGCTCTGTGGATGCAAGGGTCCCAAGACAGGAGGAAAATGCTTGTTCTAGATGAGTTGTTTTAACCAGTCACCCAAGACCCATAGTCAAGTCAGCCAGAGCTGAGCTGCCCCCTTCCATATGCAGGAGCATGGAGCTCCAGGTCACTCCACCTGGTCAGTGCTGCTTTCCATCCCAAGGGACCAGCTGATGCCACATCCCTGGCTAGGTGCAGAGGTTGCCCCAGGCAGTAGACACTGCACTTGCTGGCCTTGCTGCCAGCCATCACTTCCCACCCCCCACACCACCGTCAGGCAGAAGACAAAAGCATCCTGGCTCAGGTGAGCCCTGGATGGCCAGCTTGTTTCCAGCAGCCAAAAACTGTGAATCAGTATATGAACATGGCAGCTCACATAGTTCCCTGCAGTGACTTCTCTTACTCTTCCTAAGCAAGATTTGCTATCCTGGTATTCAGGAGCTGAGTAAATTTTGCTTTCACAAGTTTGTCCAGTCCCTTCTCAAAGCCCAGGGAACTGCAGCTTTTTCAGCTCTCACTGTGGGACCAGCACCTCCTTCTGCTCTTCCCACAACCCTTCCCAAACTGCACCAGCGTGGGGGACAACCTGTAGAGGGGAGATACAGGCATATGGGACAATCTCATCCTTCTTGATCCAAAATCTGAACCACATCTTGATGAGATAATAACCCAATCCTATTAAAAACCTGTTTCTAGTGAAGCTCTTGGAAAACTCTAAAAGTGAAATTCCTTTTCAAAAATTCAACATCAAGTGCCAAGACCAGAAAGAGATGGACTGTACACCAGGCAATCCCATACGGACACCTGCAATCCTGCCAGCTCCACCACTGCAGCAACACCCAGCTGCTTTCAGAGAGGAGACTCAGTGTCCAACTCCCACCATGGGCATACACCACATGGAGGTCCCTAACCCACTCTGATGCTACCCAGTGCACTACAGGAGCATGGCCAAGTGCCACACGCCAGCTCTCCCCCTGCAGCACGTTCTGCCAAGCTCTCTGACTCACTTAGCTCAAGGGAAAATCCTCAAATGAGATGGAAAATACAGCCCAAGCCTCTCCTCTGCAAATGAGATGCAACAGTATCTCCATTCCTCCCCTTCTCCAACTCAGGAGCTTCCCACCACCTTCAGGAGCAGAGGTGTGTGCTCAGAGATGCTCCAGTGCCAGCTCCTGGCCCAGCCTCCAAGGTTTCTTCTCAGGAATGCCATCTCCTAACAGACGAGCAGCATCAAGACTCCAGCAGCACCTGGCAGAGCCCCTCCTCTGGGTGCATAGGGCTCCCACCCCCCTGGCAGGTATAGAGATCAAACACTTTGCACCTACACATCTCTGGTGCATCATCTCTAGTAACACCTCAGAGGCAGGAAACCACCCGCTGCTCCTTGCAAGCAGGGAAACGGGAGCTGCCAGCACAAGTGACTTATCCAAGAGTGAGGCAGCACCAGGGCCACGTGGTCCTTACCCAGGAGGTCACACCTGCCCCTCTCCACCTGGACACACATGGTGCAGGAGGAGAGCTGCCTGGCAAGGTGGTTCTCCCCTGGGAAGATGACCCACAAGCTATCTAACCATCAAAGTCAGAAGCCAAGTTCATGAGCCAGTGAGCCTTCTGCTGGTAGCAGAAGCACACCTGCATGATCATCTCTGCAGCAACATCAGTAAAGACAGCTGGCAGGGAGTGAGGGAGGAAAGACACAGGGTCCAAAGCACTGAGGGAACCCATGGCAAAGTGGTGAGCCCCAAGATTAACTCTCTCATGGAGAAATGTCCTAATAAGCTCTGGAGAGCACCATGCAGGCAGCCCAGCACCAAGAATGCTCTGAGCCTGCAGCCAAGCGCCCTGAGGAAATAAAGGCGAGAGAGCAGCTGAAAAGCAGCAGGGATCGCCCAGACTATCAAGATAAGAGACAGAAAGGTCAGGAGACTCCCTCGGGGCTCTGGGAAAGAGCTAGATCCACTTTGGCTGAGCGACAAAGCCAGAGGGGCGGGACAGCTGGCACCAGGGAAAGCAGGAGGAAGAACACAGGATAGTGGACACAAGAAACAAAGGGGAGAAGAGCGCCCACCAGGGCTGGGAAGCAGCCGACACCACACGCTGCCTGGCAGGGCATCCCTGTGACAATGCCACCGCTGTCCCCACACCCCGGGGCAGGAGCTGCACCAGGCTCACACACTGGGTAGCCTTTCAGGCCAGCTGCCTGCCCTGTCCTGGCCACTGCCCACACGCCTACAGACAGGAGGGTGCTCTGCATGACTGATGATGTCTCTAGGAAGAAGGCTGGAGAGCAAATACTGAAGATTCTATAAGGGAGTAGCCAGCATGGCAGGACTGAAAGGGGCCAAAAACTGCATGGCAGGGTCAGCAAAGAAGCAGAGAGGGAACCCCACTGTCAGTCACACTTCTCACCACAATTCACTCTGAAAGCTCCACAGAAAACTCAGCCTTTTAACGCAATCAAAGAGCAGCTCTGCAGGGCCAGGCTCCTGCACACAAGTATGGAATCGTGACCAAGGGACTTCTGAGACTCAAGGGCAATGAAAAGCAGGAAGACAGAGTCCAGCATTTCAGAACTGCAGAGGACCTTCTCACACCTTCTCACTTTCTGCCCCAGACTTGCTACAAGGGTTTGGGCTGGTTCACAGCCTTTGCCAGGCACAAGAAAAACATCTTGGGGTCACTTTCTAAACACTAGCAAATGAGGCAACCTCTCCCCCTATCCAGCAACACATTAAAATCCCGATGGGTTCCTTTGTGCACCAGGATTTGCAGACCCCAGATTCAACTCCTTGTCATTGAAAAGGACAGCCCCAGACTGCCCCTGCCCTTAACCAAGGGGAAAACCAGGGCTCACAACTGCAGTGGCAGCATCATTCCCACCGCTGCAGAGGGTCGGAGCCTGCGCGATGTGCAGCGATGCACAGGGATTCACAGTGGCAGCAGCTCAGCCCAGCCTTCAAGGAAACCCTCCTCTTCGGGGAAGGTTGCTAAGCAGCCAGGAAGGGATGTGGCCACGGGAACCAGAGACGTACTGTCCCTTCTGCAGGCATTGGTCCCGAGAGCTGACAGCAGCTCAGGCAATGCAGCCAAGCAGACAAGCTCGGAGCCCCACAGCGCAGCCCCAGCAAGACCTGCCCCAGCTCCCAGCTCCCAGCTCAGCTGCTCCAGGAGCAGCCATGGCCACAGACAAAGGATGAGTCCTTGGCTGGCACAAGCTGTTGAAGCCAGGAGGAGGAAAAAAAATTACAGATCTGGTTTTATTATCTCTGCATTGAACCAGCTCCTTGGCTGCACCAGCAGCACAAGGCAGAGGAAGGTCTCTCAACTCCTGCTGGTAGGAGTCAGGCAGCTGCTCTCCGGTTGGCTGCTGCAGGATCTGACATGAGGAGCTAGAAGCATGCATCCTCATCTGCTTGAGAGGCCAGGGTGGACATGGGCTGCAGCTGCCCAAGACTATACGGCCCCTGCAGGTCAACAGTGCAAAGCCTCCCAGGACCAATCATGAGAAATCAACAGCCTCCAGGTGCTTTTAATACTCTCCAACTTCTGAATCCTGTCATTACCTTTAGAGCCACCAATAGCTAGAAAAAAGCCTGAGATTTTTCCTTCCCACCCTGTTTCCCCACTGATGTCCAGAAGCACCAGCCTGCAGCACACAGGAGAGGCTGCCCTTACCTCTGGGCATCAGGCTGGGAAATGGCATTGACCACAGCCTCCACTGCTGTGTCGAAGAGCTCTGGGTCCTGCAGAGAGGTGAAAGCTGCCTGGATGAGGTTCTCGCAGTCCATCAGCGGGATCTCCAGCTGAACCCAGCTGGAGAAGCACTTCAGCACCTTCTGCTTGATGAAACCCGGGGAGTCCTGCTGCTGCAGCAGCTGCTCCAGCAAAGGGAAGACGGAGCCGCACTCCTGCGCCAGGACGCTGCGTACCTGGCCCTTGCGGTACTGTGGAAGGCGGCTGGTCTGAAACTCCTCAGGCAGCACCGTCAGCAGCTCCAGCAGTGCCAGGCACCGCGCCCGCCCGTCCACGTTGGAGTCCTCGGCCTGGAACATGCGCACCATGTCTGCCACAGCGCAAGGCCAGGCCTCTGGCATCATGCTGAGTGCCAGGGAGGCCAGTGCCACGCACAGCCGGGTCAGCACGATCTTGGAGCCGCTGGCAAAGCGCGTGATGTGGGTGAAGAGCTGCGACTTGAGGCTCTCATACTGGTCAGCCGGGATGTCGTTCCAGTAACGGGAGATTTTAATGTGGAGAGCGCTGGCACCAAAGTACTGGATCTCAGGCACTTTGTCCATGTGGAGAAGCAGCCAGCTGAAGTGCCATGCCTGAGGGGACACCTGTGCCTGCATCAGCCATTTCTGAGCCAAGTTCTTGTTCTCGATGTTTGGGTCATAATACAGCTGATGGAGAGCCTGGAAGAGAGAGGGAAGCACCCTAGAGCAGCTGAGGAGCACCACCGTGGCCCGTCCTGCCTGGGAAAGGCTTACCAGGAAGATTGGGATGGAACCCTGCACAGTCAGCCCCTCTCCCTAGGGCAGCCTGTGTTAGCTGGCCTCCCTTTTCCCATTCTCAGTGAAGCAAGAGTGATCTGGCAGCAGGAGAGGACCTGCAAAGCATCCTTCCCCTCCTCTCATGCTTCACTTTAGAAATGTCTTTCCCTTAAGTCATTTCCCATCTTCACCTTCACTCATGCTGAATCTGCCTGCTTCCCTGCTGATGTGCCATCACTGGGTGGGCGCAGGACCCTTCTTCCACATGAGGACTGTGAGGGACATGGCTGACCAGCACTCCTGCCTTCCATCCACCCCTGCTCTCTGAAAGGTGCTGTGGTCCACAGCTTGCATCCACGAGCCCATGGAATGCAAGAGCCACTGCAGATCCTCATCTGTCAGGTTATGCAGAGTCCTGAAAACCCACAGTCACTAAGTTCAGGGATTATTCTCTCCATTAAGTCTCTTCAAAATATTCCCAAACCCACCCAGTTACAGCTGAGCCAAGAGAGCTGGCATCCAACCCTATCTCTGCCAGTCCAGGGCTGCTCAGTCCATTTCTCCATATGAAGAAGGGAAACATCACTTACCTGCTCCTGCAGCTTTGTGAGATCTAGTTACTGCTTTGCATAGCTCAGATCCACATGAATAGCTTCACACAGGCTACAAGGCTTTATTTGCAGAGAAATATTATAGAGATATGAAGCCCAACCTTAATTAGCTACTTATCCTGAGTGAGTACAGCCAGCAACCGGCAATGTCCTTGCAAAAGGAGGGGAAGAATAACTACCCCTTGCCTGAACTCCATCTTCCAGCAGTGAGGATTTCTGCCTGGCACAGCACGTTTCATTTCAAATTGCTGACTGCACACGCCAGGAGCAAGGAAAATCCATGGCACCTGTCAGGCAATGAGGCACCCGTCGCACCCCACCAGCAAATCAGATGATGATTGCAGCAGGTGTAGAGGATTTTTTTGTGTCCCCACTCACGCTCCAGGTCTCAAATAGCTTTCCCTCCCCCTCCAAAAAGTTCTATGAAATTCTTGTGGTTCTTGTACCTAGGAGAGGATTTAAACCCTATTTTTAAGCATGCAGAGCTGGCAGCTTGGGGCATGGGAACAAGCTTCCCAAGCAAGCGCTTGTGTCTCCTGCCACTTCCCAGTGTGAGACCACAGAGTAGGATAATGTGGCAGGAACTTCACAGAGTCAGCATCGTCTGGGCCATAATTTGCATTGCTGCTGTTCAAGACTTTGTAACAGGGGAAAATGAGGATAACCTCTTTGTAAGAAAGAGGTTATGAAGTACGTCGTATGAGATGGAGTCAGCCAGCATGGGTTGCAGAGGGACAGCATCTGACCCACTAAAACATGTATCCTGACACAGAAAAGGTTAACCCTAAATAAGGAGGGCACGGGAGAGAGAAATAGGTCCCAACAGAACAAGTCAAAGGGAAACCATGAACTCTCGGTAGCTAGCTAAATCTTTGCTGTGTTCCCAGTTATCTTGGACTTGGATGCAGGAAGCATCACTCAGCTGCTGGGGCAGAGGTAAGCACTGTCATCCTCTCTAAGCAAAGCAACAATTTACTTCACTTCAGAGCAGCAGCTGCAGATGTGCTAAAAGCTCAGCCACTCCTGGGGGTAGGAACCTGGCTCCTACCCCTGCTCCTGTGCTAAGGACTGAGTCATCCTGCAGCAGGGCTGAAGCTGGAGCTCCCAGCCATTACCAGCTCAGTCTCTTACTTGCTCCCATTAGAACTTGCTTCTTATTTTTCTTCCCAAATAAATCTCACTTGAGATTCCCAGAATGGTGGCAGCCCACTCTTTTCCTTCCCTCCTTGGTGGGCACTGTCACAAGGTGAATAGAGCAGTGCCTTCTGCCTGCTCCCTAGCCCAGGATCCTTCCCCACATCTTCTCAACCTCTACTTTTACACCTCCATGCACTTCCTAATGAATTTATTTCTTCTATTTGTAATAATGCTACCACTTAGAAAATTGCCGGGAGAAAATATCCCTATGCATCATATATTTCAAGGCACAATGTGTACACAGGAGCCATAACCTCTAAACTAGCACAAGATATGCAAAACACAGACCTCACCAAGTGTGCAGGATGAACCTGGCCCACAGTGTCAGATTTCTGATCCACAAGCTCCTCAGCTGCTCACCTTTGCTGGCCACAGAGCTGCTGCATGCCAGTGTCACAGCAGGGAAACTGCCAGGCAAAGCATAGCACTGGGCACACTCCAGGCACACCACACCAGGAGCAATGTATGTGCAGGGCAAGCCTTGCACAGCACCGCATGTGACTGGGACCATGGCAGGGCAGCAGAGCAGGGGTTGGCAAACACAGCTGACCTGCTGGGAAGCAGCTGAGGACTCATCCTCCACCTGGCTGGGGCTGCCAGTGCTGCTGGCTAACGCCTGATCCTGCTAACAGGGTCTGCTTCAAGGCAGCAGCCTCTGGCTTCCATGCGATCATCTGACTGAATGGAGAGCAGTGAGCAACCAGGAAGAGCCCAGCATGAGGCTGAGGTGCAGGCAGGTACCAATCCTGCACACACCTCCAGCACACACACCTCCAGCGCACACACCTCCAGCGCACACACATCCTGCACACACACATCTCCTGCACATACACCATTGCACATGCACACCTCCTGCAAACACACACTCACACCTGCACACACACATCCTGCACACACACACCTCCTTCACAAACACACCTGCGCACACACACCTCCTGAAAACACACTCAGACCTGCACACACACCTCCAGCGCACACCCATCCTGCACACACCCATCCTGCACACACACATCCTGCACATGCACACGCACACCTCCTGCACACACACCTCCAGTGCACACATATCCTGCACACGCACATCCTGCACACAACACACCTGCACGCACACACCTGCACACACACATCCTGCACACACACACACCTGCACACAGCCGCGGCAGTGACTCCAGCACTGGCTCTGCTAAAAAACCCTGGCTGCTGCATTGTAACAATGGCAAAGAGGGAGCACTATCATAGCTGCTCCTCTCAACACTTGTGCTGGAGAGATGTCACTATCCCTGCATTAAGAGAAACAGTGAGGAATTGGATCACAAGACCCCTTCCCAGGCAGGGCCAGTTTTCCAGATATGTGGACAGCTTTCCCACCACCACCATCCCAGCAACTTGCCTGCATCCCTCATGTTCTGCCCTGTGGGCAGTCCCCACCGCCACCAGTGAGCTCTCTGGGGAGGCATCCACGCCCAGCAACACCAGCTCAGAGTCCTGCTCCTCCCACTCCTCCTCCAGGGAGTCTCGGGGGAGGTTTCCAGCAAAAGTCCCCAAGGACATGCTGGAGCCTCCACTGCTCAGCACCTCAGGGAGAGAAAGTGAGGTGCAAGATAAAGAAGTCTACCAACTACACAAAGAAATTCAGAGGATGGAAGCAAAGCTGATGCTGAAAGCTCAAGCTGTTGGAAGTCAGAAGAATATTCTCAAAAAAAGCATCTGCTCCCCTTTTGCAAGCACCCTGCCTGGGAGGGGACCAGATGTGGTGGCTCCTGAAAGAAGCATGGCTGTTCCTGCCTGCATGCAGGGCACCAGGTGGAAAGGAAAGGCAGCAAGTGCCCCAGGGCTACCAATGATACACCCCATCCAGTACTCTACATAACATGGGAGACCCTTCTGGAGTACCTCCAAGGCTAGGCATAAATACTGGGACCATCCTAACCAAGCTCAAAGCAGCAGAAGAAACTCCTGGGAGCAGACTAGGCTCTCTCTCTGGCCTACCATGCACATCAGCTGAGTACCATCCTCTGCTGAGAGCACTGGGCTGGGGGCTGCAAGACCCCATGCCCTGCAGAAGGGCATATGAACACCCAGCGTGCTCCTCCTCAGCAAAGAGACACTACCCTCATGCCAGATCAGGCACCAGCATCGGCTGCTGTTGGACTTCAGTGTGACCACTCTGGCCAGCACCCTGAGACCCATCAGGAAGCACTGGAGATGACAAGGGGAACTCATTAGTGCCAAGAGGGAGAAGCAGAAGGCATGAAATCGGGTAGTGACATCTAACAGGGAGGCTTTGTGCATTCCAGTTTGAACGGGTGGCTGACACCAGACCTGCCTCCTCTGCAATTAGACCTGTAATGTGAGAGCTGGTAAACAGCCTGGTTGTCAGCTATGCCCTTTGGCCAGGGAAGGAACCTTCTCCAACATCAGCTCTGCTTGGCTGAAAATAATTCAAGCTTATTATGATGACTCTTCCCTGCTCTAAAAAGCTATGACCAAAGCCTCAGTCAGGTTTTATCAGCAACATCAGCCCCTCAAGTAAGCTGCAGGGCAGCCTGCCCAAAAGACATGGGTCAGAGATCCCATGCTGGTTCCTTTGTGAGGTGGAACAGGAGCAGTCCAAGGAGAGTTATAATCAAGCAGAGGCACCTGATCTTAGGCTGCACTCAGGTATCACAAGGGAAAAGGATCTGCTACAAGCCCAGATTCCCCCAGCCCTCACCTTTCAGAGCTTCTGCAGGGAGCTCAGTGCCAGCAGACTGTCTCCCTCACTGCACTGCGTAAATACATTAACATGGGGTGCCCTGCAGAGACGTGTCCATGCCATTATGGGGTGACAGGAGGAGCCTCAGACATATGGCACTGATCCCAGAGCGGGAGTTTGCTGCCTGCTGTTCTTGGGGGCTCCATGGGGAGACAGCTGCCCTCCAAGGGCCAGTCTGCTTGAGCACAAAGCAGACAGCAGGTACAGCCCTGACTGAGGTCTGCATCGCAGCTGGGGAAACAGAAAGCTGAAAAATATATTCCTGCTCTGCTCCTTGTAGCGTGCCCACAGCCACGGCATGGTGGGGGCAGCAGTGGCCACGGCCCCTTGGCAACCAGCAGCCTCCTTCCAGGAGAGCCCCCGGGGATATCTCCCGCTGCAGTCTCTCCCTGTCCTTTCTACTTGAACGCACTCGCACCGCCAGTGCTCCAGGCCTGCAGCAGCACAGCCATTACCCTGGCTCTGCCAAGTGAAGGGAACATCATCCCTGCCTCCCCCTGCCTGCAGCAGCTGGCCCCCCCGGCCCCAGTGGGGCAGGCTGAGCAGCCAGCACCCCGGGAAGGCGGCAGCCTGCCGAGGATAGCAAATGGATGCAAAATAAAGCCGGGTGTGTGCTGCCAGGCATGCTGCTCCTGTTCAAGGACTCACATTTTGCCAGCAGTCCAAAAGAAAAGGGTTTTTCTCCCCTCTCCTAATAAAAGATGCTGCCACTCTGAAGCCCCTCTTTGAGCCCAGCTTGCCGACACCAAATCCTTGGCTGTCCAGAAGAGGCTGCAGCCCAGACACAGCTCAGCAGCTTTGGCACTTCTCCCACTGCTATGAGCCCTCTGCAGAGCATGGGGTGGTCCCCAGCAGGGACAGGGGCTGTGGGACACGCGTGCAGCTTGCACTCCCAGCGAGGGTGCCTGAACAAGCAAAGGGTGAGGAGGACCAGAGAGAAACCTTGGGGATACAAAGCTCAGGATGAGCTGCAAGGGTGAGCTGAACACCCCTCTCCACTATCCCTTGTTTCTACCCAACACTTTCATGATGGAGTACACAAGCAATTTGATAGAGGAATTTCTGCTGGAGCCCAGGCACCGATCCCATCCATTCCTGCTCCATAATACACCAGAGCTGAGATGAGGCTCCAAGAATGGCCCTTGTAGAGCTCAGATGAGCACTGGACAACAAGATGCTGCCCTCTCATTCCATCAGCATCACACCACAGGAAGGAGCCATGTGTTCAGCCAAGGTTGACTCCAGCTGGGATCTGCTTCTGCAAGAACATTTGCCTGGACATGAAACAAGGTGACTCCCTGCTTCCCTCAATTTTGCAAGCATCTCTCCTCCTAAGGCCCCCAGCTTACCCTTCCCAGTGTGGCTGCCACATCTCACACAGGCAGGCTGTCTCTAAGGACTAAATGGTCGATCTACTGCCAGACAGAGGATGCCATTCCCTCACCCTCGAGTATTCAAGTATTTGTGATTCTCTTGATCAGGTTTCTGAAGACAGGCAATAACCTTCCGAAGAAACCAGATGCACTTGATTTCTCCTCCCCATCCTCCCGGGTAGAAGGCAGCCCCAGCAGCTGCCACATCCCCGAGGCTCAGCATCTCAGAGGAGCAGTGATCAAAGCCATCCCTCTCCCATTGCGGTAGGCTCCGGATGTCAGCTCCATGACACCCCGCCTACCCATCCTGCCGGAGAGACTCTGTGCATTCATCAGGCATCTCCAGAGAGGCACACGGCAATCTGGAAGGCCCAGAGATGCCAGACCGCTAATGTGCTAGGGAAAAGACGTCAGCAAATATTACAAACACCCCAGAGGATCAGAGGCAGGACAAGGGAGGAAAGACCTGGAAGGAATTAGACAAAAAAAGAGGGCGAGAGCAGGCACCTGGGAAATTCATGGAGGAATGGCACTGCCTTTTTTCTGTTTCAAAAAGGGCGATACTGCTGAAGCAGATTCAACTGCATTAACAACACGTGAGGAGGGTCTTGCATTCTTCCTCTCCTGTCCAACACTGCAGTATTAGGGGCTGATATCCCTGACCTGAGGGAAACCAAGACTGCAGGGCACAAGTCCTGTTTGTGTACTGCTCCTCTGAGACGGACACAGCAGCCCGGACTAAACATCTGCAATCCATCTTCATCATCACCCCAGCACCAGGCTGTCAGTCACACCAGGGACAGCTCCTGGGCACACAAAAGCACAAACCAGATTGCACCATTTAGGCAATGAAAGGTTGAGCGTTCTCACAGCCTGAAGCCCTTGGCGTTCCCAGCTTTCCCTTCCCTCCAACCCCTCCAAACACAGCAGCAGAGCCCCACTCAGCAGTAGGTGCAGGGGAAGCAGCGCCAGCCCAGAGCTGCCGGACACCCAGCAGGTCGACACAGCGTGGCCACGTCAGCCCGCTCTAGCTGTGCTGAAGTCAAAGCAGCATCTAGGTCAGGCTCAGAAGAAAACAAAGCAGACAAGCAGCCCTCAGCTAGGACTAGGGGTCGATGACACAGTAACTGTATCAAAACAGCTCAGCCCCAGTGCAGCCCTGCTCCTTCCCTGTGCCATGGGAGAGCTCCCTGTGGAAAAATGGAGCAAAAAAATACAGGGAGAAACTTTCAGATGGTTCCTAAAGTGCAGCACCTGAACCTGGCACCTGTCCACAGGTTTTTAGACCTGTTGGCTGGCCCTGCCTCCAGCATCTGCACCCTCCTGCCTCCCTGAAACCACTAGTCACAGCTGGATGGAACTAACCGTCTCTCTCTGGCACTGGTTATGCATAAACACAGCAATGATCCTCTTCAGCCACACAGGCACCCAGAGCCCTCCAAAACCCTACTGCATAACAAACAACAGCAGGGGTACAAAATTTTCCAGGGACAGACTCTTCTCCCTGAAAACCATCAGAAGAGTGTGACAGGCAGTCTGGTGAGACTGCCGTAGCTACAACTGCCACACATGATGACTTCCTCTGTGGGGACCTGGAAAGGCTTCAGCCCTCTGATTTAAGAGATAACCAGCTCCTCACACTGTTCCTAAGCCCAGCACTTATCACTGACTCAGAGTGGAGTCAAACCCTGATTTTAATCAGAATTCAGTATTATTAATAGAGCCACGCACAAAACCTGGCAGTTGGAAGAGCCCAGGCCAGCAGGAGCATCACTCATCGGCCAGCATCACCTCTGACAAAGTGGTTCTACCCACCTGCCTCCCACAAAACCTGCTCCCAGCAAAGCCCATCTTTTCTTCACTTTGTACCCCACAGCCCTTCCTGGAAAAGACTGACACAGGAAGGCTCCGGGCTGCTGAACCTCTGGGGCTTTTTCTGATCCCACCCCATGCTTCTTCCCCTGTTCAGTGACTGTGCTGCTGCCCCCCACCAGCAGCTCAGTCCCACTGCAGTCCACAGCTGCACCTTCAGAGGATACTACTGAGATGGCAAAGCCTGCAGAGATCGGGAGAGGCCAGGCAGACTGGGGGAGGGGAGATGAAGCATCCTAGAGGGCATCTCTGCCTCCTCCCAGGCATCGGGAGACTAAATCCCAAGCAGCTTGGCAAGAATGAGCTGCCTCTCAGCACAGCCACACCTCACCCCGCCAGTGCCGGGTGCCCCCCACCCTGGCACTGCCCACCCCTCCCGGGCAAGTGTGCGCCTCATTGTTGGTGCAAACAAAGGAGCGGTTTGTGTCTGACGAAAAGAAAGGAAGTCAGAGGCAAAATCAACCAGCAGCCCTGGATGTATGCAGATTAAGCTGCAGAAGGTTGCGTGAATGTAGCATTTTCCAGACATCAGTTAATCCCCCCGGCTGTGCTCTCTCTCCCTGGAAGAGGTGCGCTGTGTTTCACCTGCAGCCACAAAGGCAACCAGCGCCCAGTGACAAACCTGACATCCCTGACCCGACATCTCCTGTGAGGACAGGCAACCCACTGGGGAGGGACGGGTGTGAAAAGCTTGGAGAAATCTTTAAGCGGTGGGCTCGGCAGGACTGAGCTAATCATTGGACAGGATAATCTGAGAGGTCCTTTCCAACCTAAACGATTCCATGATTCTATGTGCCCACCAGCACGCCCATGAGTATTGCTTTGGCAAGGATCTCAGTCTATTCTTATAGAGGAAAAATGAGGACACTGGGATTCCCACTAGCTGTCTGAGGACCGAGCTACGGATGTCTGTCGGATGTCTGGCTACAGGGTAAGTGCAAGGGTGGTGCACTTGCTGTTTGCCCTTCAGGGATGCATCCTCTGCTGCCCTGCCCCCATCACCTCCGAGGTGGCCAAGGGAAGGTTTTCGCTCAGCTGCCCTCCTGGGTGCTCACTGAGGTGCCCTGCTTGGTCTCCGTGACGAACTCCAGGTCACACATCAGTTGCTCAGGGCTCATCCCAGCAGCAGTGTGATGCCATGAGGTCTTGGTTTGCCGTGGCCATTCTCTGGATCCCAGATTTCTGCAATCAGCCTCACTCCTGTTGCCCTGCAGATGCTTTGGAGGACCTTGAGCATCAGCAGGAGCAAAAGGGCTGGATTCCTGGTTTAGAAAGGCATCACTGGGCCATCCGCCCATTGAAGGCTTTTCCCATCCGTAACACCCAATAATTCCCAGCATCTGGCAAAAGTTCCTTCCTTCCCCGCCTAATGCAGACACTGATAATGGGCTTCACATTGATGTATCTGGTTCAGTAGCCAGGACCAGACCCGTGGACTCTCCCTGACCAGCGCTGCAGCTGGCGACCTAGAAGACGCCAGTCGGAGACACACACAACCCCTCCCTTCTGCTCCCATTCCTGCCACATCATTTTCCCTCCCCGGGCTGCCCCGGCGGCTCCCGCTCCAGCCCCGCGCCCCGGAGCCCCCGGCAGCGGCAGGGCGGGCAGGCGCAGGGGACGCCGCCCGCCGCCCTCGCCGGGCCCGGCACC